>CAUYRH010107756.1:0-47509 GCA_963574655.1 Perodicticus potto | reverse complement strand
ATGGCCTTTTAATCACTATATGAAGACATTTATATTCTACATTTAGTAATTTTCACTTGTACCCTTGTAAGATGCACCATAAGTGATTGGTGGGATCACACTTACAGTTTTTTTAAATTAAAGAATGCATAAGATTAATTTTTATTTATTTATTTATTTTTATTTACTTATTTATTTGTTTTGAGGCAGATTCTCACATTGTCATCCTGGGTAGAGTACCATGGCGTCACAGCTCACAGCAACCTCAAAAACTTGGGCTCGACCAAAACTCTTTCCTCAGACTCCCTAGTAGCTAGAACTATAGGCACCCACCACAACACCCAGCTATAAGAGTAATTTTTAAATGTTAAAAATCCTTTAACATTTATAAGTACTATCCTAATAATCTAATCTTGATTTCTCTACAAGGTGTATATGATGAATATTCCTATATTGCTGACGATGACCCTGAAGTCAAAAAGGTAAGTAAACATGCTCAAAATTTCAGGTTCAATAGGGGTAGCACCAAATTTTGACCTAGATTCTTAGATTCCAGAGGCTGTGAGTTTAACCATTGTGTTATGTGGCCTAAGGAAACCAATGATCCATTACTGGGACAGGGGGTGGGCATAATGTTGTGGATAGGCACAGTGGAGTACTTATTCAGTACTCCGAAGCATTGTACCAGGACAGGACAGGTAATTCTATAGTAATAAATGAACATGGACACAATGATTTTTCTCTCCTGCAGAGTCCAATGAGTGTGTAGACAATCTCTCTGGTCAACAGTCACTTCATTTGATAACTCAGAGAATGAACCAGATATAGATGAACAATTCTTCCACTTTCATCTATTAGGTCTGACAATTAAGTTCATGAACTCATCCCCCCCCCAAAGTGCTACATAATGCATTGCTAAATATCACTACAGTTGCCTCCGATATGCTCCCCTTGGGAAACTGTCTTTTGAAGCAATTTTGGAACTCTTTTTTCACAATGGCTATCAGAACTGTCATCGTATGAGGTCATGAACTAATCCTAGAAAAAATGCTTTTAAGGGTGGTCTAGGCACTGGTGTCAGTGCATAACTTCCCAAGGAGAGTACTTTGAAGGTGATTGTAGTGATATTTTAAATAGTACTTTTTCTAGAATGAATTGGCAAACTTAATTGTCTAACCTCCTAGTCATCACTTAGAAATGGTCTACTAAGTGTACACATCATAATTGTACAAATGTGCTCACAAAGAAATAGTACTATATGAAGAAAGAAGCAGACTGTGATATTAATATAAAATTTAATTTTGTTTAAAGTTAAAATATGTGCTCAAACAATACATATTTGGATACTTGCAAAATAAAAATAGATATTGAATATATTAAAATGGATACACATCCATTTTATATCTGTCACCTATCAATCTATTTACTCTATCTCAGAGTAGACATAAGGAAGGGAATAGAAGAGGTAAATAGGTATGTAGGGACTGTATAAATTAAAACAAAGCCAACTGAACCAGCTATTTGGAAGGCAGAGACCAGAGAATCACTTAAGCCCAGGAGTTTGAGCTTGCGGTGAGCTGTGACACCACAGCTCTCTACCAAGGGTGACATAATGAGACTCTGTCTCAAAAAACAAACAAACAAAAACAAAGCTACCTGAGGGAACTTGCATAGATCAATGAAGAGCTTAAGTTATGAACTGGCAAGTATGATTAACTCAAACTTCTGCAGTGACAGACTATACCCTGCCAGCTATTTTTATACATAAAGTTTTATTGGAACACAGTTACTGTAATTTGTTTTCATCTTGTCTGTGGCTGTTTTTGTGAGCATTGAGTAATTGCCACAAGGACAATCTGTCAGCCAAAGAGAGAAATGTGTATTATTTGGTTCTTTAGCAGAAAACAGTTTGCACCCTGAAGAATAAGGATCGTAGACCACCTTACTCTTTGTATCAGTCAGAGTTCTCTCCAGAAAACAGAAGCTATTTGATGTAATTCACTAAAAAAGAATTTAAGATGAAAGCAATGAGTTTCCCAGCCACTGTAAGTTAAGGGAGCAAAGATCAAAAAGCTGTCACATTTGATCCAGCAATCTACTATTGGGTGTTTACCCAAGAGAAAAAAAAGCAATTTTATCAAAAAGGCACCCTACACTAGAATGTTTATTATAGCACAATTCCTAATTGCAAAGATATGGAATTGAAAAGCGCCCATCAGTTCATGAATGAATCAATAAGATGTGGTATATGCATATCATGGAATGCTACTCAGCCATAACAAATGAATTAAAAAATACCTTTTGCAACAACCCAGATGAAACTGGAGACCATTCTACTAAGTGAAGTATCACATGACTGGAAAAACAAACATCACGTGTACTCACTATTAAATTGGAACTAACTGATCAGCACTCAGGGGCACAGATAGAAACATAACTCAGGGGAAATCAAGCAGGTGAGAAGGGGGAAAGGCGAATTGGTGAAATCATACGTAATGGGTATAGTGTACTCTTTCTGAGTGAAGGGAACACTTATAACTTAGACTCAAGAACTGCAAAAGCAACCATGTAACCAAAATATTTGTACTCCAGTAATATTCTGGAAAAAAAAAGTTGTCGCAGTAGACTTCATCCTGAAACATGGAAGTGGATGGTTTTCAAGCATTATCCAGAACTCCACTGCAATTCACAAGGGAAGCTCCTGCCATGAGTTTCAGTCCACAGTAGTCAGAATATATGGCTTTTAAGAGCCTTCCTGGCAAACCATTATAAAACTTACGACTTCCCAACATACTTGGCTGCAACTACTATAGATCATACTGGATTCTCTTCCCCTTTTGTTTTATACATTCCACTGACAAACTCTAACCTAGAACCATAACCATACTGGGCAAGGGTACTCTTGGAAGTGTGGTTTGGCCTCTCCTCACAGTGCAAAGGAGACTTTAAAGGGAATGGTAGTGATGTGAGTTCACCATTGTCAATGGAATATTACCCTTTTGTTTCCACTGCCCTAAGTATGGTAGGACTGCTATGAACATTTATCCACACTAGTGATACTCTGCCCTAGAATATTTTAGCCTAAGGTTTATGGGTTTATGGACTTCCAGAAGGAAATTTATTGGTCTTGAGAGGTGTCTATCTAGATTTTGAACTCCCTTGCCTTCATTCATAAGTGGAAATCTCTGTGTATGTTCCTAAAAGGAGATGTCTGTCACTTGTGTCATCTGTTGAAAAGTTCCAGGATCCCTCAGACAGGTTCTGATTAACCTTACCACTATGTCTTCTGCCAGATTCTGTGTTCCTTGAATGCAAAGTGTTTTGTCATTTTCCTATACGTCAGAGTTTTACCTGATGTTTGCCAGAGTAAACTTCCAAAAAAAGGGCAGGAAAATGTGATTAATATGTAATGAACACAAAGTATACTCTTTACAGTTAAAATAGAGACTATGAATCATCATTTACTTTTAAAATACCCAGCTACCCGTACATAGTTAATAAAACATTCAAGTCTTACATCAAACCCTTCTCAATGTTCTCAGTGTGTCCTACCCATCTCTACCTCAGCACCAGGTGCTGAAGTAAGTTTGACAATTGTTCAGGTAAAATAGGCAATGTCCTCATTCCTGAGAAGACACAAGAACCAGAAGCAGGAAGGAGAGGAAGCCAGGAGGACAGGTTCTGGCCCCCGCCTTTTGCCCTCTGTCATATCTGCAGCCTCTCATGACCCCGAATTCCTTATCTCCACTTAACGCTGTGTTGACCAACCTTTTTTTCTTTTCTTCTGTGATTTGGAAGAATAAAAAATTGTCTTGAGCCACACATTAAATATACAAACACCAATAAAAGCTGATGAGCAAAACCAAAGGTCTGTATATTATTTCTTCATGTCCAGCACCACAAATAAGCAAACCAAAATAATATGTAGGGCTGCAAGTTGGGCATGCCTGGAGTGAATCCCCCTACTTCTTCAATAGCTAGGGATAAACAAAGATCTGAGACACATGTACTCATTAAGTCACTCCATGCTATGAAAACCTTCTTAACATCACTGGAATTTATAACATTTGGGCTCAAGCCCTAACACTGCTCTTCCTATTTCTATCAATTCTGGAGAATCACTTAACATTCTCAGAAGCCAGTTTTAGTTTTCCAATCTGTAAAATGCATATAACAGTGGATATTCTAGATGCAAAATCATTCTTCATAGTGTTACACATTAATAAAAGGTCAGCTGTTAATAACAGCGTTCATCACACTTGCCCTGAGATCCTCATAGTTTCATCAGAACCTGGAAATTTTAACTATTGGCTTCAGTAAGTCAACAGCTAATTTGGGTACTCAAAAGGTCAATAGTAATCTATAGCTAACATCTCTCCACAAACTGTAATTCGAGCCAACATATTTCTATGAGTTTAATAACTTCTGATGAGCTGGCTCTCTCTTCTATTCTTCCATCCCATTTCCTGTGTTTAACAACTTTCTTTTCTCCCTTGCTAAATGTAAATCCCTGAATATCTGAAGTGAACATGTCAGGTGTAATTCTTAGGGCCATAAACAAACTCAGGATTTAGTTAAGGCCTCTTGTATCTGAACTAAGTGCTCTTACCCTTTGAGAGTCCAGAAATCCCTAGACACTTAACTCCCTCCACTTGATCCACCCTCTAACCTCGTAACTCCTAAAATGTAACCAGATGTTTAGCAAAGACCACAAAACGTGCAGATAGCCTACTATTATGCAAACAGGTGAATTAGCTTATTTTCTCTGCTTAGTTGATCATTTTAGCAAATCTCTCTTTAGATTTCAGTTTCCTCACCTATAAATTGGAGGTGAACATTACTGTCCTGCCTACCATGCAGACCCTTATGGCAGAGAAGAGCAGCTGCTTCTGAGCATTAAATAAATGCCTGGTAGACAAGCCATTATTGGAGTCTGATGATTCAGAAGGAAGTGATCACTGGTGGGCGGTGCCTGCGGCCTAGTGGGTAGGGCACTGGCCCCATACACCCAGAGTGGCAGGTTCAAACCTGGTTCCGGCCAAACTGCAACAAAAAAATAGCCTGGTGTTGTGGTGGGTGCCTGTAGTCCTAGCTACTTGGGAGGCTGAGGCAAGAGAATTGCCTAAGCCCAAGAGTTGGAGGTTGCTGTGAGCTGTGTGGTGCCATGGCACTCTACTGAGGGTGATAAAGTGAGACTCTGTCTCTTCAAGAAAAAAAAAAAAGAAGAAGTGATCACTGGCAAAGATTATAGGCATAATTTTGCAAGATTTTGATATTTCCCATTGGAGGTTAACTAAATGTCACCACCAGAGAAGGTTAACAGAAGAAATAGCTGAAACCGAGATACGACAAGCTGGAAAACTTTGGCAAGTTCAGAAAAGAAAGAACTTCCTTCCTTCTTTCCTACCTCCCACCCTCCCTTTATCTTTCCCTTCTTTCTTTTTGTCCTTTCCTATTTCCTTCCATTACTTTAATCAAGAAACCCTGAATATACATGCTGTGCCAATTTTTTTTCTAGGTTGCTGGGATATAATGATGAGCAAATTAATGAGTTCTCCCTGTAGGTGCTCCCAGCCACAAAGTCACTGGTACAGGAACAGCATCAACTGGTCCAGTATGTTTATGGACAGATTTGGCTAAAGGCAGGAGGCATATTAAACAAAGAAGGGGCATTTGGCTTGCAAAGTATTTATTAAAGAATAGAGCCAGCTCGGGGGAGGGGGGGGTTGGACACACCCAGAGATAAATCCCCCACTGGTATCTGGAGTAGCTTCTATGGTCTTGGGAAGGCTGAGGGCAAATGTCTTTGGTGCAGTGGAGTAGATATACTCATTTAGTTCTATATTTGTAGGAAACTACAAGAAATTGGGATAAGTACCAAAATGAGGACTGTTGGGGGCCTAAGGGGAGTTGCTACAAACTTGAAATGTGAGTGAAATCTTTAAAAATATAAATTATCCAGAGGCGAGGGAGATAGGAGGATTTGCAATTATGGGTCCATAGTTGGAGATGGCACTCCGACAAGGCATTCTCCTTCTGTATGCAGGTGTGTGCAGGTGTATACCTTTGTGTAGAGTAGAGAGTAGGTGGAGTGCACAACTTCTAATGCATAGAGGAGAAACTACTGGTCTGTCCATGAAGATGACATCACAGAAATAGCATATATAGGGGAAAGATGCTTAAAACTTAGTTCTGGGAGTCATAACGATTTTTGGACTTTGAAATTTGAGATCTTTTCAAGATGGTCAAAATTTCTTTCTGTTTGCTTATTTTTCTATCAAACTCTGGAGAAGTTTATTCTAAGCACCAAATTGTTCTGGTCTCTTTGTCCAAGTGACCAGATAAAAGGGCTTTCTTAGGACCCATGAGGCAAACTCCACCTTCACCCACTTACATTGGTTATGGAGAGTTGCCCTTGCTAATATATCCAAAGATAAGCCTTGAGATTAGTTGAGGATGATGGGGTCATGGCAAGGTAGAGCATCAATTCTAATCACCCAGTCTACACTCCAACATGTGCATGCATGTCCACAGGTGCGTGCACACACACACACACACAGGCACGCCATGAGCCCCTTATCTGAGTTTTGGTTGTTAGGTATTGTTAGAAACTGAATGTCATGTTTTAACAAAATATTTGAGAACAAGATTTTGGGTCCAAGCAGAAGTGCTTAAGACACCCTGTTTACACAGAGTAGGGGCAGACCGTCATCTCAGTTCTACCATCCAGATGAAAAGAGACTTTGAAAACATTGGATCATAACATCCTTGGCCCAGGCATTGGTAGTTTTCAAGGGGTATGCCAGCTGTGACAGTTTCACAGATAACAGACATTGACAGCAGATGAAAAAGGTGAGTGTCTTTGTGGTGACTGCAGCTGCCAGCCTACTTTATGGACATATGTTAAGTCTTTTCAGACTCCCAGAAACCATTAAGCCTTCTTAATGCCTTTGGAGAAGGGTAAGCAAGGTGGGTGGAGTAAGTCACTATGTGTAGTAAAGTGAGCCATTGTCATTCGAGCATAAATGTCAAAATGATAGCTATTGTCCAGGATTCCAAAGACCCTGATTTATATGAAGCCAGACAATTAAGTGCAGGAACTCATTCTAGAAAAAGTCCTACATACTTCATTGTGGAATATCACTATGGCCACCTTTGAAGTGGTCCCCTTGGGAAGCTATGCACTGAAGCCAATGTCTAGTCCATCCATCAAAGCAATTTTGGGACTTTTTTACTGGAGTGGCCGTCAGAGCTGTCATCACGTGAGGTCTGACAATTAAGTTTACAAACTCATCCTAGAAGAAGTGTTTTGAATGGTGGACTAGGTGCTAGCGTAGGTGCATAGCTTCCCAAGGTGAGTACTTCAAAGGTGACTGTAGTGGTGGTATTCACCAGTAAAGTATATAGCACTTTTTTAAAGGATGTGTTTGTGAACTTGATTGTTCAACCTTGCAAATTTCATCTGGGGAGAAGAAATGCAGCCAAAGCTGACATTCTTGCTCATCATCTACTCACACAGGGGCTTTTTCACTTGACAATTAGAGCAAGTTAAGGAAGGCCACGGGCTATTAATTCTTATTTTCCCACCACCACTGGGCCTTTTTACCATCCTGGGGTGTAAGAACAGTTATTTTACTTTTGAAATATTTCTTTCTTTTTTCATTTGTGATGGAATTTAAAGAATTGGGAGATAAAAGGGAGAGAAATGGGATTAAAATGTAGGTCAGCTGGTAAGTTATTTACAAATGTCTGGGACAATAGACCAAGGGCTCCCTTGGTCAAGTCTTGGCAAAGGCCTTCAAGGTAGACATGAAGGAGAACAATCACTTTCTGTGACACAGTCACCTCTTTTGGGGTCAAAGCCACTTTCCTGAGTTGCTGAAGTGAATCTTTATTTTTTCCTAAAACTCAACAGACAGCATCTTCAGAAACTAATTTGATTTTGATTGATTTTTGAAACTTGAAACACTTCTAAACTAATTTTCAGTATATTACTCTTGTCAACGGTTAAAGATTTTGTCAGGAGGAATTTGCTGAACAGACACAGTAATTTTGTTTCTCATTCTGGCATATCACCCCTAAAGAGGAAGCCCAGGGAGGGGGGCATCTCTGTTACTACAGCTGCTGCTATTAGAATATACATTGCAATTACTTTGCTGCTATTTTGGGGGCCTTCTCGAGCAGTTCAGGCAGCAGCTCGTGGGAGCTAGACGTCTTGAAATAAGAATTACTGAATTGTCGCCTCCTCTTGAGTCAGACCTGGGATAGAGAGGAGGGACTTGAGGCCCAGAGAGAAGAGATTCATTCAAGGTCAGGTAGCAATTTAGTGGTAAACCTGGGACTGAAGAACATCTTCCCACTTTTAGCCCATTTTTCTTCCCAATGTAGAAAGCAGCGCTGAAGCCAGGCCCAGCTCTGCAAGGGTCACAGACCAAGTTGAGATTTATTAAATAAACATACCAGTGACAACTTCAATGGGAGAAAGGCCCTTTAATTGCAGTGGCTATGCTAATCGATAGACAGTAAAAGCCACTGTGAATTGCGTCCCTCATGAAGTGCGCGCCTCATGAAGTGACTGTTAACCGTGTCTCCCTTTGTGTCTCTCCTTAGTCAGCAGATCCATTGGGGGCCTCTGGAAATAACAATGACATTACAAGATAATAACCTCTGCTCAAGCCAGCATTATGCCGAGAGGGCTGACAAAGAGTGCTTTCCTTTTATTGCTTTTTGCCACCCAGGGTCTATAGCAAGCGGACAGATGGACGGGCTCATTTTAACAAATAAGCAAAGGGGACAAACTGCTTTGGTTCAACCCAGCAATCTTCGCTCCAGGCAGGGCCTCCCAAGCAAGGACCTGCAGGTGCCTGAGTAACAACGTTGTCAGATGCAAAGCAAAGATTTATCCAAGAGGGGAGCAGAGTTGCTAACATGCTGGCCCTTTGAGTAGGCAAAGGGTTCGAGGACTTTCATCTGCTGCGAAAGTACCTTGATGCAGTGGGAGTTGGCTTCATGTGAAGGGGAAGAGCATTAGGAGCAGAGGAAGGGCTGGAAAGTGCAGAGTTCCGCTGGAGCTAGTGAAATCTGTTTCCCAACAAGCAGCAGCCTGTGGGTGGATACTCATAGGTCAAATCAACATGCTTTTATTCATTATATGTTCCCAATACACTTTGTTGCATGTAATAAAATGAACATGGGTGTAATTGAATGCCAAGTATTTTTATTTTGTGTTTAGTTTTTGTTTTTAATACTGGGTAAAGAAAGATTAAGAAAGGAATGGGAATTGATATTTTATAGAAATAGGTAGGCTGGGTATGGTGGCTCATGCCTATAATACTAGCACTTAGGGAGGCAGAGGAGAGAGAATCATTTGAATTCCGAAATTCATTACCAGTCTGAACAAGAGTAAAACCCCACCTCTACTAAAAACAGAAAAAATTAGCTGGGCACAATGCTAGTCACCTGTAGTCCCAACTACTTGGGATACTGAAGGAGAAGGATTTTGAGCCCTGAAGTTTGAAGTTGCTGTAAACTAGAATGATGTCCCTGAACTCCAGCCCACGTCATATACTGAGATTCTGTGGTTCTATTTCTAAACAACAACAACAACAACAACAAAACCAAACAGGTAGTTTAGAAATATTTGCATTTTTCCCCTTTTTTGTTTTTATTGATATGTTAATTTAAAGTATATTTATGGGGTACAGTGGTAGTTTTTAAGACTGAATAACAGATATTTTGGAACTATATTGATGTTTATGAGTATATATCAGTAGGGCCAAGGAGCCAAAGCATTCCTTTGGGGTAGAGGCAAGACTTTCCTTGGGATTCTAGGAATTAGGAGGACTGAGACTGCAGCAAGGGGAGATGGTCTTTCTTTCTCTGGATTGAGGAGTCCCAGCGGCAAAGAAGAGAGAATTAATTCTAGTGGTAGGACCTGGCCATGGAGAAACTCACTGAGAGCACGTCAGGAAGCCCAGACTGCAGCCTGAGTCTGGCCCGTGACTGTACCTTAGTCTCTGCAGGTCTATGTCTTCTCTGTGTATGTTCTATCCCTTTAGACAAATCGCCATTTACATCATAGCCTAATCTCTGCCACTGCAAAAAATGAAGGAAAACGCTGGGCTTAATTATGGAGATCTTAAGGAAAAGGAGACTGGGACTAGGGGAGCAAGTTCTGCTGAGACCAGAGTGATGGTGGCAGCAGGGTCATCAATGAGGGGTAACTGTGTGCAGTGGAAGGCTAACCTCTCCAGGGTATGGTGGCAGTGGGGTGACATGAGTGGAGGGAAAGAGAAAAGGATGTCTACAGGCTGTTTTTTGCACCCTTTTGGCAGCAGCCTAGGGAATCTTCAGAATCATCCAGGAGATGTGTTGAAGAAGGTACTTTGGGACCAATTATAAGCAAATGTGTTCTTAGACCAGCGTCACTAGTGAGAGACAAAGATACAAAAACTCATAAAGCTAAAGCCTCGAGGAGCTTCCCACTCTCTCTGGGAAGGCAAGACAAATACCAATGAAAAGATTCCTAAAAATCATAAACCAGCTGAGCCTCACAGGAACGCCAGGAAAGTGTCCCTAAAGTAGGATAGTAGTTCTGGGAAGGAAGAGATATCTAGGGTTGAGTTTACTGCAGATGCTTTCTGGAAGATCTGGGAATTGAACTTAACCTTGTAATAGAGAATCTAGGGGCGGCAAACCTTCCTAAAGTAATCTCCCCAGACATGCAACATCAGCATTGCTGAGGACTTTGTCACAACTGCACATTATGGACCCCCATCCCTGTTCCTGGGTCGCTGCCGGATCAGACCTCTGAGGGTGGGACCCAGCAATCTTTGTTGTAGCAAGTGCCCCCAGGTGATTCTGAAGACCAGGCACGTTCTAGGACAGCTGAAACAGGGAATGCGGTTTAAAGCAAGTTGATAGACGTTTAGTCACAGATGCTTCTTTCTGCAGTTTGACCATAGATGTGAAAGCAACAGGCAACCGAGAGTCAGTAACCATCCAAGTTTAATACCAGCAATGTTCCCTTTCCTGTCATCACCTGGCTCATAACACATTCCTCATCTGTTGCATGTTGTTACATCACTTGCAAAACTATTACTGGTGTGCACTGCTTCCATTTCACAGGTGAAACAATTAAGGATCCAAAAAGTACAATTGCTTGCCCAAAATCACAAGAGTAATAAGCAGGATGGGAAATAGATGCCCCGAATTCCAAACTACTAACACAGCGCTCTTCCCCTACACCTTGCTGTACCTGTCTTCCTTTCCTGTTAATGAGAAGTATTTAGAAATTTCCTAAACTTCCAAAATTTCTCTGGAAGTGGCCAGTATCTTGTGTGCCACTTATAAACATTGACGGTGACTTTTGGAACTCTCTGTTAAGAGGGATTCGGAGGATGCTTTGGCACTCAGGGGGAGAGAGTGCTATAGTGGGTGCATGACGTCTGTTGTGGGTAGTGAATAGGGAGGTGGTGCTGTTTGTGTAATACACACAATATCTCCTGCTCACAGGTATGATGTTGTTCTGAACGTCACTCCATTATTTGACTAGGTCCTGAGAAAGATAACCTATAGAAGAATAGCATCTGTTTAGGAGGATTAAATAGGGATGGGCCTGCAAAGAGAGGAATGACTATTCCCATCCACCTTCATATGATCTCATTAGCTGTTACTGTTCACTCTAATTCCAACCACCTTTCACCAATTTGCAGAGAAACTTATTTTTCAAAACCCCAAAACTCATACTCTGACATCATCCCACATACACTTCTATATGCCACTGCCTTAGAACACCTGCCTCTAAAATTCTGGACACGTTCCTAAGGACATAGTTATTTTTTTCCATTCCAACTGCGTGGGAGGATTTACATGTACAAGGTTTAGAAATGAACAGAAACTCTCACCATTTTAATGGCTTTGTCCTCCTAACATCTTCCCTCAAAGCAAAGAAACAAAAAAACCACAAAGCAAACAAACTAAGACCAAAAAAGGCCATAGAATCAACCAAACATTCCTGAAGCTCCAAGTGCTTGTGAATATCTGATCACTGTAACTGTGCAGCAGTCACTTGTAAACTCTGGCTCATTTTTTAATTCCTTCCCATCATCACTCCACTCGAAACAAATAGACCAAACCTTTGTCCAAATCATGTGTGACAGAGCAGTACTTTTATTTCCTATAATACCAGCAAACAAACATTAGCTTTCCCTTTAACTCTTGCTGATTTGCAGGGATTTTGCTGCAATTTGGAGAAAGAATTCTCCCCATGGAGGCCACGGTTTCCAGCCTCTGTGGGCTTCCCAGCACTGCTTTGCAATCGTCCCCTACCCTTTGCTAATATCAATATCTGCAATCACTACTCCGTTTTGCTGTGATTTTAATTAGAGGACATGTGGTATCTTTTAATATTCTTCTGCGCATTGAGGCTCCTGAGCGCTTGCTACCAACCAATGCCTCAATATAATTTAGAAGCTGTGGCTTCATAAGTGAGTCCTCCAATTTTTTGATATTAAATTTTCAAATTAATCTCTGCTGTATGCATCACTGGTGATTATCTTGGCCTAAATTATGCATCCTTCTTAAAGCTGGAAAACAACAGCCCTCGCATCTGACAGTGAATCTATGCCGATATCCTTATCTCCAAGGAGAAGACGTTTGTTTTTAACCCTCTGTGGGTGTAATTAGAGAATGCTACAGCCTTATTTGCCATCACCCCACACATGACTGTAATAAGAGGAAAACTGATCCTGTGTAGCCCCTCTGGTGGTTTCCCATTGCCTCCATGAAAAGTCCAAGCCCATTTATTCTTCAAAAAATAAATAGTTTAAATATCAAGTGAAAGTAATGAAATTATAAATGTATTATTAGAAAAAATGTATGGGGCTAACTGATAATTGCTTTTGGCGTTATTTCTCAAAGGGGGACTATAGGGTACAGTGGATGCACACAGTTTCTGGAGTTTAAGAGACTCAGATGCATATCAAGTATTGATTATTTATTACTCGTCCCATTACTAGAAAATGCTTCCCTTTTCTATGCCTCAATTCTTATCGTCAGAATTAACAAGGTACAGCACAATTCACAGTCGTAGTGATGTGGAATCAGCCCAAATGTCCATCAGTTCATGAGTGGACTACGAAAATTTGCTATATATAATCTATGTTGTGAAGTCCTAGTCAGCCATAGAAAGGAGTGAAATAATGTCTTTTGCAATAGTGTGGATAGAACCGGAAATAATTACCTTAAGTGAAGTATCTCAGGAAAGAAAAAACAAACACCGCGTGTACTTTCCAATAATTGGGAGCTAATTGATGTGCATACATGGTCACAAAGAGATGTAAAGGACCCTGAGAATCAAGAAGAGAGAAGCAGAGGAGGGTAACACCTGATTATTGGGTACAATGAACATTTTTCAGGTGACGGGCACACCAAAAGCCCCAACTTAAGCATTATACAATGTATCACTATGAAAATACTTGTACTGTCTTAATATTTGGGGAGGGGGCGGAAAGAACTAACGAGGTAGTTAGTGGGGTAGACAACCAGCACATACCAGGTTCTCACAAAGGGAACTTCCTTTCCCTCTAACTTTTCTCCTTCTTTACATTTAGGGGCAACCCTCATGGCTTAAAGTATTGAATTAAATGTGAATAATTGGGTAAATCTAAAGAAAGAAGGCTATGTTAACCAGTTTGATGTACACATTCCAAATTGTATATAAAATCAGCACATTGTACCCCATAAATGCGTTAATGTACATGGCTATAATTTAATAAAAAATAAAAAAGAAAGAAAAGAGTCTTGACATATTGGTAGTTTTATTTTGGAAGTGGTATTTAGAAGCGCAAATAAAATAAGTTATTAATCTTTTCCCTCCATATGTGATTTTATGATCTCTTCTAGCTGGAAATGGGATCTGAGTTTTTGGTTTAATTTGGACTGCATTGCTCCTGTTTTAAAAGGAGACTGTTCGATCTGATTGCAAAATCTTTCTCTTTACAGTTGTGTTGTGGTGCTCAAACGAAAGCACTGTCCCATCAAATAAGCTGACAAATAACCTTCTAGCAAAAAGGAACAAGACAGCCTGACACCTTTTTGATGTCTGACTGACGATCATCGGAAAGTCCATGTGACATCCCCATAATCATGTAGTGGTGGAGATAGGGATTGATTATCTCTCCAGACAATTAGGGTCTATTCTCAAGTGGGAGCTAAAGTATGACAAAAGGGGGGACTACGAACATAAACTCAAATAATTCTCTGTCCCTGTGTTTGATAGTACTGGAAATAGACATACTCCTCTCTTCTCGGGCTGAACAACTCCAGGAGGATGGACAAGAACCTCTTTCTTTGCTAAACAATGCTGGATTTAAACAAAAATAATTTAGCTTATTTCCCTAGGAAATGCCTATCCTTGGAGATAAGACTGCAAATCTCAACAGCTGCTTGCTTATTGTGAATAACACCTGATTCATCAAGAATCACTTCCAGATCCTCACCATGCTATGACCATCAATTGACAACTGTCACCCAGTCCCCACTAGCTTCCATCTTGCAAAGCCCTCCTCAAATCCAGTCATCTCAGACCCTTTAAACCCTTATATGTTCCTATTTTAAAACCCTCCTGGGTTTGTCTACTTCCCTGCAGTAAATCTAATAAACTCAGCTTATCTTAATCAATAGAGTTTTCTGGTGATGTTTGGGGAATCAGTAGCTGACTTCTTAAAGTATCTTATTAAAGACTGATTTATATTTAACTTAAAAAACTTGTTTTTCTGGGTTTTTTTTTTTATTATTTCATTTATTTCCCTAGGAAATATTTGCTGAGTGCCAGAAACTATCCTGTACACTGTGAAGAGACTGCTTCTGCCTTCCTGGAATATGTTCTAGAAAAGACAACAATGTTTCCTTAGAAGATGACGAAAGTAATTATTCCATTACAGTTGTGATAAGTGCGTTAAAGGGAAAATCCCAGCTGTGCTAAGGAAGCAAGTCAAAGGAGAACCCAATTTGGCTGTGAGTGTAGGTGTGCGTCGGAAAGGAGGGACCACCTCCCTGAGCAGGTGGTGGCACTGGAAGAGATACAAGATGTTCAACAGGAGAAACGTCACTGGCAGAAGTGACAGCATGGCCAGTGCCTGACATTAGTTGGAGCTTGGTTAGGTGCAAGGAAGACACAAGAGCAATTCACACAACCCTCCATTGGGAGTGAGTTTGACTACAAGTAGGCAGGCCTGGGGCTGGTCAGATGTTGTCAGACGTCAGCCAAATTGGGTTCTCCTTTGACTTGCTTCCTTAGCACTCAAAGCCAATTGGGTTCTCCTTTGACATGCTTCCTTAGCACTCTGGTAAGTATTCATCCTTGTATGTTGGTTGCTGCAGGTTGCTTTTTTGACTGCAGCATGTCTCGGATGCTGAGATACACGCAGCATCTCACACCTAATGTCTGAAGATTATGTCTGGATTGTGTTCACTTGGTTTGTTCTTCCATAGTCACCTGCTCCCTCTTTCTATTTTTACCTTCTTTCATTTTACCAAGCATCCTCAACTTTATGTCTGTTCCCCTTGCTATACTTTATCTAAGACAGGGCATCCCATAGCCAATTTTCCACCTTTTTTGGAGCCTCTTTGCGACTGAAGGAGTTCTTGCCTCTCTGGGTCAAGTCCCTTGAAGAGAGCCTTTAAAAGACACAGTCGAAGAGCTCCTTCTGCAGCTTCTATAACGTGATGCATTACTGACTCCCTCCAGACACAGGACCCGCTGCTACCAGCATTACTGAGAGAACCTTCCCTAGTTCACAAGAGTTAATGGGCCTCTGGCTTGCCCCTGGAGCCGTTTAATCCCTGGTAAAGTGAGATCGTCTCAACCTTTCTGTTCCAGGAAGAAAAGGAGAGTGTATGTTTATCCGTAGCATGACTGGGGGGGGTGAGGGGTTTGGGAGCTCCTGCCTTTGACAGTGGGATTTGTGTTCTTCACACTGCACCTTGATATTTTCTATTATAATGTTTAGTGCAGAGTTTTAAAGCTTTATTGCAAAACACTGACCTCTTATGTACAACCAATTCTTACTCAGCAGTCCAGTGTATAAAATAGACAGAAGCAAGAAGTTCAGCTGAAACAGCAGAAGGGCTGAGAACTGACATACTGGACACCTACTTTAGTGCTGCCTCCTCCCTAGAACATGCTGAAGGAACCCACCCGGCTGTGAACAATGCCTCTTCACTCTGGTTTAAGGCAACATGGTTGGAAACAGTAACTCGAGACCTCGTTCCATTCAGGCTGCCATAACAAAATTCCATAGACTGGGTGGCTTATAAACAACAAGTACTTACTTTTTACAGGTATGGAGGCTGGCAGTCCAAAGCCAAGCTGCTGACAGATTTGATGGACCTGCTTGCTGTTTCACAGATGGTGCCTTCTGAGTGTCCTCACATTAGCCCCAGTGTGAAAGAGCTCTCTGGGGCTTTTTTTTTTTTTTTTTGTAGAGACAGAGTCTCATTTTGTCATCCTTGGTAGAATGCCTTGGCATCACACAGCTCACAGCAACCTCGAACTCCTGGACTTAGGCGATTCTCTTGCCTCAGCCTCCTGAGTAGTCTGGGGGTTATTTTATAAGGTCACTAATCCTGTTCAAGAGACTCCACCTTCATAACCCAAACAACCCCTCAAGTCCCGCCTCCAAGTAGTATCACCTTTGGGGTTAGGATTTCAACATAGAAATTCTGGGGAGCATAAACCTTCAGGCCATCGCATCCTTCTATCATTAGCACTTAAGCATTCTCAAGAAAATGATGCAAACTTTTTTTTAAATGCATAGCTACTAGTAACAGAGGGGAAATCTCTAAGGACTATGAATAAAAATGGAACTAAAAATGAGAATAGAAGTGTGTGAGCTGACACTGCAGCTGGGGTGAGGGGTGGCCCTTAAGCCAGGGACTAGGGTGTTTTACACACATCCAAAAACAGAAGACATGACCTTGGACTCACTAGAGGTGAACATGAAAATTGGTTCTAAGATCCATTAAAGTGATACTTCCTCATGGAAAGAAAGGTGCATATAAAGCCATCCCCCAGCATGGTAAGATTCCAGAAAACATGTCCATCTCTCTGTAGTGTCCAGGTGGAAAAAAATCCTCCGAGAATCTGTGAAATTAAAATCATAATCCTATTTCACTTTTGGGAGTAGGGTTTGAATTTAAATTATCTTTATGGTTTGTGAAGCCACAAGCTTTGCTATTAATATACAAATGATCCCAGGTCTGTGGTCCCCTTTGGGCAGCTGGAAAATTCCTAATGCAGTTACTCTATGGAGAGATAGACCGTCACCTTATGTTGCACAGGAAGATGAGCTTCCTACCCCAAAGCACAAAACATAAAAGAAAATGATCCATAGTGAGTCAGAAGTAACAGATGTAACAAACAGCTGATAAAGATTTGCTACCATTTCAATTAATAGAACCATATGATATAAACTATGAAAGCAGTACATTAAAAAAAAAAATAAAGGCATAAAGATGCCTTACCTTAAGAAATGATAAAATACAGTGAAATACAGCATATAGACAAAATCAAAATTTATAATATTCATTTCATATAAGATACTTTTGATAGCAATGAAATAGCAGTTTAGACACAACCAAAGAGAGAATTGGTGAGTAGGGCTGTGGCTTCTTTATTTGGAAACTACAGAACTAGTCCTCTTACCCTATCTTTTTTTTTTATCACATGAGCTTGAATACAGACTTTCTTTTATGTTTAAATTAGAGCAAGGGCTACCTCCTGTGAACATCCTTATAGGGCAGCTCTAAGTCATCCATTTAGTAGAAAATCCTTCACATTATCCGAGGTTCAAATTCTGTAACTTTTCCTCAGAAATAAACTCCTGTTTGCTAATAGACCTTGGGATGTTAGCATCTGTGTTAGATCAAATCAGACCAGACTTATTCTAATATTTCTGACTTTGGAAGGTAACATCTCCTTGGATATGGCCTGGTTGGTCTGCAAACTCTTTTCCAGACACAAAATGTATTAGCATATCGATGGAAAACCCCAAAGGATAGAAAAATCCCCATTCTAAGATAGCAATTTAACTTATGCAAAAACTACTGAAGTCTGTCAAATTATATATTTTCCTGAAAGCTGACAGTCTCCTAAACCAAGAGAATAACAAATACTCTGAATTCTGTACGTTATTTTATTTAATTTTAACAATGATGTTAAGATTTAGGTATTATTTTACTTAAAAAAAAATACAGATGAGGAAATCAAGGCCTGTAGAGGCTAACTTAATTATCCACACATAAGCAAATCCCAGTTCTTAACCCCAAAGCTCCTAGGCTCTATCTCCATATCATTCGGTGTGCCTTTCCTTGAATTGTGAATTGTAATGACTATTAGAGCACTGAGATCTTGAGCACCCATGAGGGACTTATGAGACCAGCTGCAAAATACATTTGTAGGTTTTGTTTCTTTGTTTTGTCACCATCCAGTAAGAAAGAAACTCACAGGGAAATTCAAACCTACCACCTCCTGCTAGGGTCATCTCTTCTGTAGAAACACCACTGCCAGAAATTCTCACTTCAAAACTGGACCCGAGGTTCAACTGAGGGCACAAAGCTGTCTTTTTCCAGGCTCCTCTGGGGCCTCCTCAGCTACATGGGCAGTGGCTGTGCTTGAGGATGTTAAGGGTTCATTGCTCAGAACTAGAAGGGGAACGGGGGTGAGAAGGATATCAGGGTTATGGAAAGCAGCTCCCTTGTCTTGGGTGGTATAAAGGTAAATGACAGAAAAGAAATAGGAAACATCATATGGCATCAGTAGAAGGGATACCGGGTGCAGAATGGTGCCACTGAAGGACCAATCATGAAAATCAGCTTTAAGAAGTACTTTTAACCCCTCCTCTTCCTTATTCTCTACAGCATAGATTTATCCAGATCTCTCCTCTCTTGCTACCATCTTTGCTAGACTGATGAAGGGAGAATGAAACATTCATATATTTACATCTCTCTCTCTTTTTTTTAGTATATGTCAGATTTATTGATGTATAATTTACATACAGTAAAAATTAGCCTTTCAAAAAAAAATGTATGGTTTGATGAGTTTTGATAGATGTGTACATGTGTGTAACTGCCGTGATACAGAATATTTCTGTTCTGCTTTGCAGTCTGTCCTCTCCCCAACCCGTTTGATCCTGCAATCCCATTACTAGGCATCTACCCAGAAGGAAAAAAATCCTTTTATCAGTTCCTCTATTTCTTTATCGAAAAAAAAAAATTGTTGTACGGGAAAAACGAATTGGTGTATACAATGTGTTGAGAAGACGGCTGGTAGCACCAACACAGCCCGATACACACTTGCTGTCGTTACTATTACGGTGAGTGTCAAATCTGCAATCCCCACTTCCTGACTCACTGGCACTGCGTTGGGATTTGCTCTGTCTACCCCGCCATAGCTGTAAAGTCAGATGAGCACAACTCATTGTAATGAGGAAGTCCATTGTGATTAGGCTTTAGTAAGAACTCAAAAAAATTTTTAAAACTCCATATGATCTTTGGAGCACACATATTTTTAGACTGTGCCTTAGCATCCAGGAGCCTCCTTTTTTCCTTTCTGATTCATGCCTCTGTTAAGAATAGTTGTTAGAAAAGTGATATTTGGATAAGTGAGAGAGGTGAAATCGTGTTAAATTAGGAATCAGAGTCAAGAAGAAATGAAAAGCTTTTTTTTAGAATGAGGTTTGGGCTGAAAATGACTGTGGATCTTTTTCTTTTTAATAGTGTGAGAAATACAGGTATAGGTTTGAAATGGAACTATTGAAACATTTATTTTAGCCCAGTTGAGAAAGGAGAGAACCAGCTTCCTCCTAGACCCGGGCATTTATCTTTGGGATTTACAAAGAAAGTGAGAGACTGCATGACCTTGTTTTCTCAGAGTTTTCTCTCTTGCTTTCTCTTTCTCTCTCTTTTCTTTACTTTTTGAGAGGGATCATGTGTATTTTTAATTCTGAAAATAGCAAACGATTTTTTTATTTGCAGTAGGCATGAAAAGTTTTTTTTAGAAAAAGAGCATGCCACCCTATGCAAATGTGTTAGAGAATACAAACAGATAAGTGACTCCCCATGGGCCTCTTCTCTGTCGTTCTGGAGTCCCATAACCTGTTCATGTCTGGATTTCCAGTTGCACCACGGGTGGCCTTTAAAGCAGGCTACCATCTCTGTGGACCACATTTGCAGACACAGCTTGGCCTGTAGGCAAAGTTCTCAACTTACATCTCGCTTAAAGGCGAGTTGTGAGTTTGATTATTTTTTTTTTGGTTGTAAATTGACAACTTATAATTGTATATATTTATGGGATACAAACGGATGTTTGATTTATGAATACCACATAGAGGAATTAAATGAAACTAATTAACATATCCATTACATCATATATTTTTAAAAATCATATACTTTTAAAATTTACTCTCTTTGCAGTTTTAAAAGGTGAAATGTACTCAGCATGCTGGACAATAGATCTCAAAAAAAAAAAAAAAAAAAAAAAAAACCAAAGCCAGCAATGACAATGTATTTCCTCTTGTCTGATATTGAACTTCTCTCTCTTTCTCTCTCAACCTCTACCTCTATCACACTCTTTATCATCTATTTCTCTACCTGCCTATCTACCTCCCTGCATGAATTGTTAATTCTGGATTTACACAAAGTTATACGCAAGTTACAAAATGATAAAAGGTTTTATCTACCTTTATCTAACAATTACTTAGACATCATCACTCTTCTCATTCTCTAGATAAAGAAACTAAAGCATAAGGAATATAAATAACTCACCCACTTACATTAAAATTCAGCCAGAAAGTGTTGACAGGAGAGCTAGACTTGGGTCTTCCTGACCCCGGAGAGCTTGTGTTTTTGACTACTCAATAGCTAAATCCCCTCCATAAATAATTATCTTTTAAACATGTGATATTTTGGCTCAATGATACACAGCTCCCAAAGCACACCCATTTGATAATTAACAGATTCATTCATCCACTTACAGAGGGAGGTTTCTTTAGTGGTTAATTTCTCGTTACAAAGTTTCTTATATCGAGAAAGTGGTACCATGCTGACACAGGGTGAAAATAACACCTGATTTGTTACTAGTATTTCCAAAGTTTGGGGTGACATTTCTGAAAACGTGAACCCCCTCTGTCCTCCTTTCTGTAGTCCTTGAATAGAAATGATGTGGTTGGAAATTGTGGGTGATGGAGAAAGAACTCTTTGGTATTTGTCGAGAGCTGTACCTCTGCTGTCCCTCCTCTGAAACACCAGGATAGCAAGGAAATATGACATAGTTACTTCCAAAAATAAATGAAGAATTTTAATGTAAAGAAAGTATTATTTTAAAGAGAGATGGATTATGAAGGTCTGTTGGAAAATTCAGGAAAAAGAACTCTTTGCCTAAAATTAACCAGCCTGTTCAAGATGCAGTGATATATATGGAACAGCTCCTCCACAGAAAGTCCGAGCCATTTCTTCTCCCAGAAAGTGACCCAGTAAAAATGCTAAATTTACCGCCAGGTCCTCTCCAACTGTATAGGCGATGATAGAAAGGAATGACTCAGCCTCCTAACGACAGGACACCCATGGAAGTGGTTTCTTTTTTTGGATTTAGTCTAAATTTCGGTTTCTTTCAAAGTTTTAGGCTATTTAAAATCAATAGTAATAGTTAACCTATATTTTATAAAAAGGACATAAATCATTTCTTTAAACTTTTGTTCAGGGCTATCACACGTCACTAATAAGTATATTAACCCAGGATCCATGAGAGAATCCTGGAGTTATGTGGAGTGTGTGATGCCCCCTCTTTGTCTTGTGTTTTCCTCTTCACTCAGGGAATTATGTAAGTTAAGTTAGATATCAAATTTGTCTTTATACATTTATGTTTACAGATATTAAGAGACATTTCAAATATACTATCTACAAATAATATCTCCAGCAGCTAAAATTGAATTAATAACCTTTTTGAGGGACAACATTGCATAGAACACTGGATGAGTTTAGCTAGTCATATACTGAAGAAAGATTTGCTTGGTATTTCTCTGGACTAATGTTGGGTTCCATGGAGTCGGTTGCCAAGAACCAGGAGTTCAGAGCAAGGACAAGCTTCCCTCAGCCCTTCCTGTGCTCATGGCAAAGCTCCTTTCTGCTTGTCTGTATTCCTTGTCCTGCCTCCTTCCTTAGCCCTCTGCTCCCTTCTTCTTTTTTCACTCACTGAACTGATGGAGGACAGTTTTACCTACCTTGCTTTAATGCAGTAAGGTCAAAATCTGTTCAAATAAACCTCCAGCATCTCCACTGGCATGGAGGAATATTTGTCTCTACCATTCCAGTTTCTCTACCAGCAGTCCCAACCGATAAACTTACAGGTGAAATTGACCCATCTGCTCCAGGTGCCTCCAATAAACCCTCGACCCTGCTGCCGTGCCTCGATGTGGTTGTGGGACTCTCTCGCTCTCGGCCCTCACTTGCTCCTGGTCACACCACAACAGTCTTTTGATATCTGTCTCCAATTTCATCCACCTCACAGAGACTTTTCTTTTTTTATTTTTATGTAAATTTATTTCAGGTTAGTGTGAGGGTAAAAACAATCCGGTAAAAAGATTTGGTTTGGGTTGTGTTGTTAAGAATCCTGGGAAATGGGAATGGGGGGGGCGGGGTGGGGGGAGGATGGGTGGAGGGAAGGCAATTAGTGGGATCACACCTACGGTGCATCTTAGTAGGGTACTGGTGAAACTTATCAAATGTAGAGTATCAATGTCTTTATATAGTGATTAAGAAAATGCTATGAGGGCTGTCTCTCACAGTACGATCAAAATGTTTCTGATTGTACATGAAGCACATTGTGCCCTATGATTGCACCAATGTACACAATTATGATTTAATAAAATTATTTAAAAAAAAAAAAGATTTGGTTAGGTAGAATCCCTCTTGTGGTTACGTCCTACACTCAAAACTCATGGAGATTTTTAATGGAGATACTTCAGGCAGAGGAAGGGGAGGGACTGTGGGATTAGACCAATAGGCGCGTATTAGATCTGCCACTGCACCTGTCTATGATTGAACTGGTCAGCGTCTCGGTTTGCTTGGTTTTAAACTTGGGGGAAAGAATTCCCCCAAGGAGTGGATTCAGGGACATCCTGTGTGTGAAGCATTTTCCACCGAGGAGAAAGTGTGAAGGGGGTCGATTCCTGTTGCCTTTCAAACACTCACTCGCTTTCCTTGTTGGGTTTGCATGCCCTCTGATAGTACCAGAGAACTGTGTGGTATATTACAGGAGCTTTATATTGCAGATTATAGTTTTTGGCCAATCAGGGGCTTTGTGCTGATGTTATTCGACCATTCCATAACCACCCACAATTCCTCAAGCAGGAATATACGTTGTACTTCTCTGAATCTCTTCTAAGTCCTTGATATCTTAAGCATTTAATGAACATTTATTGGCGAGAATTGCGTCAGGGAGGCAGGAGAAATGGGATGCAGTGTCTTAGACTCCACAAACAGATAGCCTGGAATTTCATCCTGGAGCCATCTTTCCCCAGCAGTATGACTTTGAGCAGGTGAATAACCTTTCTGTGCCTCAGTTTCCTCATCTGTAAAATTAGGCTAACAATAGGCAATGGCTCCTGAGGAGCTGTGAGGAGTATAGGAATTCACACATGTATTAATATGTAGAACAGTGTGCGGCCTGGAGGAAGTACTCTGCTATTCCTACTGTGTTTAATAATAACTGGTTATCAGAAAACCTCGGTCCTCTGTGGTTCTTACCCCAACCCACTCACACAGGCAGGGCATTATTTTCTTCACAGCCGTCAGAAACCCTCATCATTTTCTTCAGTTGATTTTTTACCCGTTGGCTTCTTTTGCTTCTGTCAGAGCATTTGCTTTGCCCGCCTTTGTTTGTGGAATAGACTCGAGTTCTCATGACTGGGCCCGGTTTGTTGGCGTGTTTGTGCTCATTAGTTTCCCTCCGCCGACACTCGTTCAAACGGCCTTTGTGCAGTCGAAGCTTAGTTAGTTTCCTTTCTATTATGTTTTCTCGCAGTAATGAAGGTTGAGTTTCTTGCCTTTTTCTCTCCTTCCTTAGGTCCTCGCTCCTGCACAAGGGCAGCTGCAACCTAATGGCTTATCCAGCAAATTCTATATTTATTTCTAGACATTGCCTGCCCTGAATACCTGTCATCTTTCTGACCGTGGCATACAGATCTGGATGAGATAACCCAGAACCTAAGTCTCCAGTATATGGCATTATTTTACTAACTGGGAGCTTGCCACACAGAATGTGTGTCTTAGTCCTCATTTTCCATGAGTTCTCGAAACTCTCTTATTAAGTTCCTGTGATACCGCCTAATATTTATGATGTCAAAACCCAGCATCCATCACCTTCTCTCTGACTGCATGCCCACTGCCAGCATAACACCTCTCTCTCTTGTCTTTTTTCTCTTCTTTCTCTCTGTCCCTACCCCCTTTCTCAACCCAAACCTTCTCTGTGTTACCAGCTCTACTTTCTCTAGAACAGAATAGATTTGAAGCTAAAAAAGTCCTTTGGGGTTTTAAAAAAAAATCCTTAGAACCCCAAACAGAAAGCTGGTAAAATGGAATCACATGGAACTGTGTTCAGATCTTGGCTCCACCATTTAGACCTTGGGCATTAATGAGCTTTGGTCTGCTATGTGAAAGCTATTTTAGGACTGAATAAACAGCATGCACAGAGCCCCTAGCATACAGTACTTGATATTTATAAATGTGGCTCAGTAATTTAAAGCATATTATTAGAAGTACTTGGAAATAATTATAATTCTTAGAATATCAACAATAAAAAAAGATAAGTTTCGTTTCCCTTCCCTGAACTCCAAAGACATTCATTTTTACCTCCAGAAAAAGAATAGTTGTCCCTGCGACTTAACTATTATATATGCTTTTGTTTAACTTCCTAAACTGCTCCTGCTACAAGTGCCACGTGCCAACCTTGAGTTTTGTGCATTTAAGTGGAGATGCTGAAAACCCGGAAGATGGTGGAGCCTGCCCTTCCTCAGTTAATTTTTCTTTCACTGTGAGCATGTGTTTCTTGCTTGGCAAGTTAGACTTCACCTAACTGTTCAGTGTCTCTCTGATCACCCTGCCAAAGGCAGATACTGGCCTACTCTTTCAACACCTCCTTCTGTGTCGCTGACGTTTGTCTTCAAAAAAACCTCCCTGGAAAATTGAGGGAACTTAAAATTCAGATTTAAGAGTTCAATTCATCCAGTGTTTCATTCTTCCTTCTGTTAGCTCTGTGAGTTTCCGAAGCAAGTCTTTATCTTCCAAATATGGGCTGTAGGATTTTAAAGTGGTAGCACATGAATTAGGCTGACCCATGAAATGGGGGGTGAAGCCTTAAAATGACGGATGCTGGGGTCCCACTCTCACAACGTCTGGTTTAATTGCCCTGGGATATGGCCTGAGCTTCCAGATTTTTTTCCGGGAAGCTCAGGGGTGCAGGTGGACAGAGTCTCACCCTGGGTACAGTGCCATGGCATCATAGCTCACAGCATCCTCAAACTCTTGGGCTCAAGTGATTCTCTTGCCCCAGCCTCCCAAGTAGCTGGGACTAATGGCGCCCACCACAATGCCCAGCTGTTTCTAGAGGTGGAGCCATCTGGATGTTTGTCATCTGAAAAGCAGCAATGGATATTACTGTCTTCTTTGTTTTGATCTCCAACATCAACTGCGTTGATAAGGGAAACCAATTCCTTTTTATAGCTAATATTCACGACTGCCCACATGTCCTCAGCTCTTCAGTTTTACCTGCTAATGAAATGCCAAGAAAAGACCAGCTCCTTTCCCGAGGCCTTCAGTAGTACCGTTTATATGTCATGTTGGGTATTCTTCCATTTATTCCTTCATTCATCTCTGTGACCAGTTTTGGATGGTGGGTGTTTATTTCCTTCTTGGAGATTGTCTCGGTATCTTACAGCCCTTCGTGTATCATCTTGAGAGATTCATGTAATTGGGAAACTCTGGATAGGGTAGGACTGCGGAGAATTGGCTTTAGAAATAATGAGTCCCAGCTTTGGAATCTAGCCTCTTAGGCAAGTGAGTTAATCCTTGTGGGCCTCTACATCTACTCCGTGAAGTGGTATTAATAGAGATTAATAGTGATGATTAAATTAAATTAGATAGTTTTTGGAAATTCACACATAACCCTTGTCTGAAGCATATGAAGTCCCCCCAAAATACATACTTCAAACCCCATTTACCATGGATAGAAATGTTTAAAAACTTTGGATACCAAAGAAATGTTTTCTAAGGAAAAAAGGCAGAGTGTAATCTGTTGCTTTCTTTCATTCATCACACACTATTTACTTGACCCAGAAAAACATTGTATCATCCAATAATGGCCCGCTTTTCGTCTTCTCAATACACCGATCATCATCCCCATTTGACAAGCACATTTTACTTAGAGATGACATCAAAATGCAATATTTTTCTTGTCAGGTTGAACTATGCCATGCTTACTGACTCCTGCATATCCTCAATATTCATTACCCTTTTACTTGGTCTCACCCTTTTGCTGTCAAATCGCCTTATTTTATTTATTTAATAATCTGACAGAGATGAAAGAAATATCACCATGGGCTTAGGAGACAATTGAAATGTCCATTACTGTCATCATTTTCATTTAGATGAAAGAGGCATCCCCCTTGACATGAACTTAAACAATATCTGCATGGTTTGTTGTGTGTGAGATCTCCCAAAATTAATTTCCTGAGTTAGATTCCACGTACAGCTGTCAGAGTCAGTGATCGTCACCAAACCCTGCTGTTTGTTGTATTACAAGGATGCTATTTTTAACCAAATAATCTGTAAACCCGAGATAAAATATACCCTAATTTTAATTAAATGTAATTTAGTAAATATAATTTAAGCAACAAAAATCATGGTTTTACATCGAACATTACTTATATTCTGTTACCATTCTTTGAAAAACCGATGACTACCTGGGACCTTTCTTGTTTAGGAAAAATGTATTATGAAGAAAATCTTAGATAGTTGTTCCTGAACAAACTGCGCTGATATGCTGGTGACGCCCAGAGGATACTTTTCTTTTCTTTTCTTTTTATTAAATCATAGCTGTGTACATTAGTGCAATCTTGGGGTACAATATGCTGCCTTCATATACAATCTGAAATATTTTCATCCAACTGTTCGACGTAACCTTCATGGGATTTTTCTCGTATGTTGTATGAAAACATTTGTATTCTGCATTTAGTAGGTTTCACCTATACACTTCTGAGATGCAAGGTTCTCTGAGTGAAGATACGGCATGAACATCAAAATCAAAATTCATGCCGTATCTTCACTCAGAGAACTTCCCTTCTATCTGTTTTCAACATATGGATGAATCTGTCTAAATTTCTTTTGAATAAAATATAGTACCACTGAAAAAAAATCTTGAAAACAGTTAGACTAGATTATGTATGATATTCTTCCACTTCTAGTATCTGTGATTTTATGTGACAATTTTATTAATTCATCTCATCATCATGTTGCCTTGTCAAAGAAACTTCATTACACTATTGACTATCTTTAACTTGTTATACTTTCTTCCCCCAACCTCATCCTACAGAGGATACTCTTCATCCAGACTTCTTTTACAACCTGAAGACCTATTTATCCAACTTGACATCTTCTTTTGTCATAATATCGAACTCACCTTCCTTCTCTAAACGCTCCATTTTCCAGTGTCTCTATCCATTTGAACATTCTTATATAATCTGAATAGTCCCAGATCTACGGACCTTTCTTTATCTTCAGCCATGCTGCTTTGGGCCCAGCCACCCTCAGGTCTCCTTGGACTTCCTATACTTCTTTTTGTGGCCACTGTGGAAGAAAAAAAGTTATTCACTTTGTTTAGAAATTTAACTGTCAGATAACAAGATTACTCTTTCTCCAAAGACCTTTAGGGAGAAAGACAAGATGAATGATATTAATTGTGGTGACCATAAAATTTATTTTTCAAACAAGTGTACATAAGAGGGAAAGGTGTAGATATTGATAATTATCCTAGGATGTGGGGCATTACACAGGGTGGTCCTAGGAAATCTGAGGTGTAGGTGAGCCACATCTTAGTACTTTTTTCACTAAAAGGTGAATTTAAGCCAGGAAAATAAAAAAGCAGACTGAAAGTCATGAAAACTTTGAGCAATGTTTTGCAACCTTTTTGAACTCACTGCACACTTGAACTTATAGTTAAACTTACACGACACACTTAAACTATTTTGATGAGAGCAAGAGTACAAAAATAAAGAATATTCTTACTCTATTTTGAACTTCTTTCAAAAATAATTTAATTAATGATCTTTAAAATTTTTTGTGGCACACCTAAGATCCTCTCAAGGCATACCACTGAAAACCACTGCTTTACAGAGTGATTTAAATGTTACAATGTTGCTACTACCATTCAGGAAAATAAATCCCATTTCCTTTAACAAATCCTAGCAGGTACAATTCCCTATCTTACATATATAGTAAGTAAATGTAATTTCTGCCATAAATATATAGAAGCAGCTTGTAGTCATTCTATCTTTGAGGTCAAGGTTTACCTTTTATAGATTATGCCAATGAAACACGTGAAACAAAACCTGGGAAGTTACAAATCAGGCTACCATGGAAGGTCTTCTGCCTAGGACGTGTCCCAGCCAGAAACGCAAGTTGATGATGGGGAAACTTGATTTGAATTAAATCTCTGCATACTCTCTGAGAATATGCAGAGATTTAATTCAAATCATCATTTTAGTCTAACTAATGTTCTTTTCCCCCCCTTTTATGGTAATTGGCATATAAATATTCTTTGAAGTCAGAAAGACTAAAGAATTAATTATTGCTTTGGCTGCTTCTTTGAACTGGCATTTTAACCCCTTGAGAGCTTTACGTTTCTTCTCTTTAAAGGAGGTGATGGCATTTATCCTGCTCACTTCATAAGATGTTAGGGATATTTCATGCAACTTCTACGTTCTCTGCAAATTTTTAGTGTTATGATAAGCATTAGGGTACAAGAACCTAGAAAGGCCGTATTTTGCTGATTCCTAACAACCCAGGTTAGAGTCCATAGTTGGCCATGTGGAAGAGGGCCCCGATCCTGTGCTCCAGTGGAAATGAGATTTTGCTTTGTCATGGTGTTGTCGAATGTTTAAGTACAATTTCAGACGCAGTATTATCACTGCCATGGTGGAAAGTTGTTTTGATTTATTGTTCAAGCCTTGAACAAAAATAAACTTTTTCCAAGGTATCCGTGCCGTGTCCCTACTACTTGAAGGAGACCTGTGGTCGCGTGGCGTTGGCTCCCTGCAGAGAGTGGCTGCAGGTGCTGCAAAGGAAGCTTCAGGGAGCCGTCTGTTCAGTGAAATGAGTAAGACCAGAGAGTAGACTTAGAGCCAGTGTTCTGGAGCTGAGAAAGAGGGAGGAATAGACCCACCTCTACGGGGTAAGTTGTGGCATAGTTCTCTTAAGGTGTACCTAGTTTCCTTACTGCTTCGTTTGTTGATTGACTTTTGTACCTGGATGATAAGTTTATATTTTTAGAGTGTGGTAAAACAAGTAGGACCATGGCTTCTATATCCAGAGGTTATTTCCTATACTCTAGAACAATGTTCAGTCCTTTATTCTCCCAGGAAGCTTGGAAATTCTGTCTCTCTTAGCCGTATCCTTCCCAAATGTATAAACTTTTCTGATTCTCATGTTATGGCCGCAAGAGTTGATATCAAAGCTCAGGGAATATTTTGGACATAGAGATTTCAGTATCTTGCTTCTAAATGTTCGCAGTAAACTTGGGTAGAAGGGATTCCTTCTTCCTATGTGGTGTCACGACACAGCATCAGCCTATCCCAGCCCCCTGACCCTGCCCACTCTGGCCTGCCCCTGATTGGACTTTCAGCCCGCACTCTCAGCACAGCTACTGATTTTGACAATGCAAAAGGAAAGCTCTTCAGAGACGCAGCCGAGCGTCCTAGTTCCGCTGGGTACTTCCTCAGGCTGCACTCCAAAGGACAGATAAAGGATAGTTGTTTTGTTTCTTTCATGGTTTAACTATTTCATTCTCAAATTATAGAATGCTTTAGCTGGGAAAAGCCTCAAAGATGAATTAAAATATTCGGAATTTACAAACGTGGAGACTGAAGCCCAGAAATGGCAAGTCCCTTGGCCAAGATCCCAGTGTTCACTCCTGTTCAGATCTACTGGCTGGTCAGTGGCCTTCCTTCTAGCTGGTTGCAATGGTGGAAGATCAAATGTGTGCTGGGATCTATCCAGTTCCAGACAGTCATCTTTATTAATAATGCACCATCATTTAAGGGTATGAGCATAATGGCATTGCATTTATTTCCTTTATTGATCATTATTAATATTTCAGTACTATTTCATTTTTTTTCCAAGTACTTTATCATAAAATGGCTAAGATCTCACCTTAAAAATGTCTTTTGAGAAACTCAAATTTAGAAATTTGTGACATGAATATGGAGGAGATGCTTCTTAGCAGTTGTTATAAAATGACAAATGAGTTTCTTGGATTAATACTCTTGCCTTCTATGGTTCTTCCCCATTAGTGCTTCCTGTGTTCCCCCAAAAGCATCCCGGAGTTAGATTACAGTAAGGAATTGCCATTTGAATTTGTTATGGAATGAATAAAAGATTTATACCTTCAGTTGTGCACTGAGCAAATTTGCAGAGAACATTAAATATCCTTTACCTTGACATTTCTGTTGCCATCCTTTTGATGACCTTTGAGTCATAGATTGTTGACTACATACACCTTACATGCATCCAACACAAAATATACTCAGGACTCAAACCAGAAATATTTTAAAGACTCACTTTAAATCTCCAGGGTTTTTTGTTTTTTATTTGTAATCCTATAAGGAAACTGAGTAAACAGATTAGCTTTTCCACCTTGATTTTACAATTAAGGACTAAAACATTTCAGCCCATAGCAACCATGATAAAAGCATATTATGCATATTTTAAATTGCTGGACGTTTTCAAAAATTTTTACATAATGATTTTAATGCACAGTATTCCTGTGAAGCCAGAATGCTGCAGTTGTCAGAAGGCACAATTCACCTTTGGTTACCAATGATATATCTGCTTCTTTATCATGTGTGCAGTGAGTTTAAATTTAGTCTGAGAATTCTTTTTATCCTGGTTTCCTTTCTTCTCTGTAGACTGAATTTCAATCCTTGTGTGATTATTATACATCAGTAAGTAAAGATGTGTGAAAGAGGGGGTAGAAAAGAAATGGACTGGGTTTTTAGTGCAACTTCCTTCTCTGAGCCTTTATGTGGTGAGAAGATAAAAATGTGATATTTGAAATCAGGCTGAGCAGCAAGTGCCAGAATATTAACCATATGCATGAAATGTAATCTTCCTCCCAGCTTATATTATTTTAACTGATCTTGAACACAAATACAAACTTAACTGTCGCTAGCACATATCCTATATTTAAGCAAATATTATAATGACAAAATAGGTTTGTGCAGGAATTGGTCAAGTTACACAGTTGGAAACAGACATAACTGATGGCCTGGTCTGATCAATTATTTAGACACATTAATAAACAGTTCAGATTATTGCTCTGTAGAACTAATTGATCCAAGAAAATGGCCATTAGTGAGGTTGAATTATCAGAATTCATGTCCTGTCTTGGCATCATTGGGCAGAGCTAACAAAACCGGAGCTACAGATTGAAGCAGCGGGCGTTAATTACACACTCACTCTGTGCCTGAAGCTCAGCACTGTAGACAGGCATGCAAAGTCACAGACTACTGACTAACTGGTAAAGCTTCATTCAAGGGCCAGGCATAGTGGCCCACGCCTGGAATCCCAGCACTCTGGGAGGCTGAAGCAGGTGGATTGCTTGAACTCAGGAGTTCAAGACTAGCCTGAACAAGAGTGAGTGAGACCTGATCTGTGTTAAAAATAGAAAAAGTAAAAAAAAAAAAAAAAAAGTTAAGAAAAAATAGAGAAAGTAGCCGAATGTCCTGTCCTGTAGTCCCAAGTACCCAGGAGGCTGAGGCAGGAGGATTGCTTGAGCCCAAGAGTTTGAGGCTGTGTGAGCTACAATGATGCCATGGCACTCTACCAAGCACAACACAGTGAGACTGTCTCAAAAAAAAAAGAAAGAAAGCTTTATAACTAAAGGGTTTTAGTTGGGTACATCAGACTCTAGTTCATTCCACAGCTGAATGCTAACATGCCCTTAACACCTTCTCCATGTATCTCAGAATGATCCTTGTCCTTAACTTGGGTAAGTACACTCCAAATTTTAGATTTGGACTACTGATAGATAGTACCTGATTATGTAAAAATCATAAAGAACTTTAAAAAAGGAGAGTGATCTTTTTCAAACTTTTGTCCCTCAAAGTTCGATTTTCACTGGCCTTTATAATTAAAGATATAGGATTTTCTAGATTGGCACAAGCAAAACTCAGTTATCTCAGATTTTTTATTTATTCAACTAAAATTTTTTTTCCAATTAAGCAAAAATGATTGTATGTGTGTGTTGTTTAGTTTTGCCATTTTATTTATCCCTTCCCTCCCTCCTCCACAAACCTATTGAAGTTTTCCAGAAGTAACAATAAATAAATTAAATAAATAAAGAAAAGTTTAAAAAGTCCAAAGGTAGATAGAATGCATTCAATATGATCAAAATAATTATTAGCAGATTTAAACACCCAATTTCCTTGTTGTCTTACTGTATTGTTCTACTTATAAATCAGAAATCCCTTCTTATTAAAGCAAGTAAGACCATTTGCTGCTGACCTGTTAGCCTTTACCTAAACTGTTTCTAAAAGGAAGTTACAGACATTCAAATACTTTATTATAGATCTGAAGTATGGTTGTAAACAAAAATAAACTCTGTTTCAGGACAATCCAAGCAGAAGTGGAAATTTAGTTTTCTGGTAACTCTGGGTGTTTTTCTGCTTGGAAAGCAGTGGCACGAGGTTGCTGGTGCCACTTCTAAGAAGCAGGTTCCTGAAACAATGATTTTTCACTGAGCAAAATGGCTTATTCTGTGCATAACTGCAGTTTTAGCAATGCTTTTTTGTTTCTGGTTATTAATTCTTATTTAAGTTATGCCAAAGTCATCAATTGACTGAGCCAACTGGGAAAATGCAGAGCAGTTAACTTTATGAATGACGCCATCATGCTTCCATATATTCATGCTTAATGGTATTATACCACACGGAAGATTCTAATTTCCTTGTACTTGATGTAACTAGTGATATTAAAATGCTAAGATGACTGTGGTAGTATTTGTTGCTTTAATTGTACCGAACTGACTGGATACAAGTAGCATATTAATGATGCTTTGCTGTTAAGTTTTCATTGTATTGGCTGAAAACTACATTACTATTTCTTTTTTTCCTTTCGGAAGCATTAAGCTTTCTCAATATTATGACAGTTACACTGTTGACGTCTTTAAGGAGAGCATAAATATGCTAATAACACTGTGAAATAACATTCTGGAAGGGATAAGCAAAAGTGAGTAGTGTAGCACTATCACAGATTATTTTCTCTGAAGAGTTTATCCATTAGATAGGGAAAGCACTGTTCTCTTTAAGAACCAAAAAGAAATTCAAAACTTGCTTCATGCTTAGCTTAAAGTACTTCATATTTAAAGATTTGATGGTGCAAAGCCATCAGAACAATATTTCAAATACTTATGTCTAGATGAGTCACCAGGTTTATGACTTAATCTCTGAATACTTTGTATACTCAGCAAGATATTGACTACTGTCTGTGTCTTTTTTTTTTTATTAAATCATAATTGTGTACATTGGTGCAATCATGGGGCACAATGTGCTGACTTCATATACAATCTGAAATATTTTCATTGAACTATTTAACATAGCCTTCACGGCCTTTGAAGACTTTATGTTCTCGTCCAAATTTATCCAGAACCTGAATGAAAATAGCAAGTTTTGAGGAATTGTTCAGTGATTTTGGATAAACTAAAGAGAAACATGTTCATCAGGTTAAGACATCATCGGTATTTTTAATTGAATAGATAAAAGCATTGTTGGTGTATGTTTTAACTTTTAATAGTTAATTCTGGGATTTCTTTTCTGCAAAAATTCAAACTATCTACACTGCTCCACTCATTCATTATTTTAAAAATCACCCTCTCATATCAGATCTCTGGAGATTCTCACTTGTGAGGCTAGTTCTAAAATCGTTTTATATTTTTCTCAGCTAGTAGAGAAGCACACTTGGGCAAAGAACCCATTTGCTTAACACGCTTCTTTAGTACAGTTTACTCTTTAAACTATCAATTGGTTGCAGTTTGGACAAATTGCCTTTAACTACACTAATGCAGATTTGTTTGACAAGAACCTTTCATTTATCAATTAGTGTTATTAAGTTACTTTCAAAAAATTAAAACATAAGAGTAATTTATGACTTCCTCTACTCGCAGCAGAAATAAAACCACACCAATCTGTCTCTTGGCATTAGGCTTTCCACCTCCATCAAATGGGTATCATTTTATACTGATAATGCCCCCATAAAAAAATTATATAAAAAAACTAAAAATATGGAACACTGGATAGTGTTTGCCTTGCCTAGTTTTATTTTCTTTGTGCATATATGGATGTAGATAAATTCTACAATTTCTTTGATTCATATATATGTATATGCATGTCTATAAATACGTGTATATAGGAAGGATGGTAGGTAGGTGTGAGGAACAAGTTGAAGGATGTTTATTTCTTTCTAAGAAAGGAGAGAAAACAATCTTCCTGAGCAGTGATATTTACTAGAGTGAAAAAGGGATAGGCAGACATTACTATAGTACTATCGTAGGGTTATGTGAGTGCAAAATCCAATCTGGGTTTGTAATTCAAATATCTCCTCCCTGTTCTTTCAGTGATTCAAGGGATTACTTTCTCCAATTTTTTTTTTCTTATTGCAAATGTGCTTTTTAGATGACTCATTGGACCTAAACATTTTTCCAGGCATTCGGGCCACCCTTCCTTGCTAAGTGGGAGAAGTGTTTCATTCTTCAGAGCTGCAGACTGAACATCATTCAGAGTGGTGGAGATGGTTGCCCTGTTGCACCTGCAGCCTGTGCATTGGGGCTTTACGCAAAGATGACTCAGGGAAATCACGCGGCAAGCATCCCGCTGATCAAGATCTCTTTTTCCTTGAAACTCCACAGCACGGGGGTGGGGCTTATTTTTTGATTCAGTGATGATGGATCAAAATGTCGGACTATTACAAAACACATGTCTTTCGTGAAGTAGCTTTGTAGCATCAACCTCTCGACGTGTCTTTTAAAGTTAAAAAAAATCAGACAGTAATTCTAGGTTTTAATAAATTGCATAATTCTGTCAACTTATTGAAAAATGTTGAATTTTTCTAGTCTATTTTATTGCAAGTAAATACTGCTAAAATAAAAAGGCAGAATTAGGCTTGGAGCCTGTAGCTCAGTAGGTAGGGTGCCAGCCACATACACCGGAGCTGGCGGGTTCGAACCCAGCCTGGGCCTGCCAAACAACAATGACAATTACAACAAAAAATATAGCTGGGCATTGTGGCAGGTGCCTGTAGGCTCACCTATTTGGAAGGCTGAGGCAAGAGAATCACTTAAGCCCAAGAGTTTGAGGTTGCTGTGAGCTGTGACGCCAGGGCACTCTACCAAGGGAGACATAGTGAAACTCTGTCTAAAAAAAAAAAAAAAATAATAATGCAGAATTAAGTAGTTACTGATTTTGTGATAAACATTTACTTCCTTAATATATGCTACTGCATGGCATGTGTGCACATGTTGCCAGTGCTGTGGCTGCTTTACTGACCCATTTCACCTGTCTTGACATCTTCTTCCATCGGTAAATTCCATGCTCCCTGGAATTTTCCAATCACTGCTGCTTTCCTAGTATTTATTTACCCGACCAAAAGTTGTCATGCTTTATGATGCTTTAAAAAATACCCTCAAAGAGCATATTTTTAAAGCATGCTACCAGACCCTGCAAATACATACTTTGATCCATTGTTATAGGGTGAGGCCAAGGAATCTGCATTTTAATCAAGCTTTCCTGGTAGCCTTTATCTAATTCATGCAAGAACAATCTATGGAGGAATACTAACCAAAAAAAAAAAAAAAATAGACCTTAGGATTAGTTTCTTATGCCAAAGTTTTATTTTCCTGGAATGAAACAGTTGTAAATGCTGATGACTATTTCATTAATTGATGCTGTGGGTGTGGAAGTACCCAACCTGTTATCTAATGTCTGACCCTCTGTGGAGAACAAATAGGGAGCAGAAGTGGTTGAAATAACAGCCAGGCCTAGACAGTACCTGGTGCCTCAAGAGAGATAGAAGGAATCCTGAGCATTCCTGGCTTTGAAAACGTGGTTGTGAACCAGGAGAGGAAGGGGCATCACAGGAATAGTGGTAATACTGGATTCTGGTTCCTGCTTCCCTTTTACTCGTGAATTTACACGTTTCCACAGGATTTAAGAGAGTGGGGTATCCAGAAGCAGAATCCCACTGGACATCTATTGTGCTGTGTTTAGCTGAGTTTAGAGAAAAAATACCTCAAACATGATGAGGTATTATAGAGGGTGAGGAAGAAGACAGTTACAATAGAAAATTTTATGGCAAAATAATGTATCTGTCACAGAAGAGCTGGGGGCTGTCCTAGTGAAAGAGGTTCCAGAGTCAGGAGAAAGGTGCAAGATTCCCCTTGGTAAGACTGCAAAGACCAAGGGACTGCAAAAGAGAAGAGACATGAATTATATGAACTTAATACAAGATGTCAGTTCAAGAATACAGACTGGTACCCAAACGGTCACAGAAATCAAAAGGCCAAAGGCAGTTTCTGGAACCAAAACATAGGGCAAGGAATTCAAGAAGCAAGTAACAGAGACTGAGTGCGCATGAGCTGAGAACAGTAAGGCAGATACTGAGCAGTTACTGATGGAGGATTCACTATCTTTCACAGCTTACTAGTGTGCATGGTTTGAAATGGACTGCATGGGTGGTTTGAAATGCCTCAAGGCAGGCCAAGGCTATTAGCCTTTTTGAGCTTGATAAACTGAACTGCTTCTCGGTGAGTTACTGCAATTGCAAAATGTGCAATCCAGTTCAGGGGTTGGTCTAGTTAAGCAAAGGGATGCCTATATTGAATGGTACTTTGTGGCCTAAGTTGTGCCCATATTTCTCTTTGAATTTGCTTCTTTTGCATTTGTGCTAAGTGGGTACATCAGTTTGTTTCAGCAGTTTATCTTCTCATTGGCTGTTGCAATCAATGTGATTTATAGAAAAGAGACAGTATTTGGAGTAGGGGGTCCAGAAGTCTTCATTGACCACACTTAGTCCATGGTTCTGTATAAACAAGATCTTTACGTATATGATAAGGGTTAAAGAAAGAACTTATGCACCTAGTATAGAAATGCTCTAAGTATTCAGTACATATTAATTGCTTTCTCTTTTTATATTTTAACTTTCTCTACCTTCATGAAATTTGACTCTTAACGATTTCGTCTGTGCTGTTATTCACATGGGACTTTTATTTAATTATCTCATCAACTGCTATGTGGTTGATTTAAGGAATGTAAAACAAGCATTCTCCCTGGGACTACATCTATCTTATATTAAGTGATCTTCCAAGCAGCTCTAATGGGAATCGGTCCCACGGGACAGGAGAGCACCTGTCTCTGTCTCCTGTGTTCAGGCGTCCCAGGATCTGTGACCTGTGCATTCTCCTGGGGGACACTGCCCAGGACACCTGGCCATCTCTTACCTCCAGCCTCCCCTTTGGTGAGGAATGGCGTCACTTCTGTTTTGGCAATTGTCAATCACTCATATTTTGGCAATTGTCAGATATTCTAGGATAATTTTAAGTTAACTGAGAGGAGTCTCATGAGCTAAAGAGCAAAAAGAAGATATGGAGTGAAATTTCAGACAAACATGGCAATTCTCTCTCAGTCTTTTTGAGAAAAGAGAATCTAGGTGAGTGAAGCTCCCGCTACCCCAACAGACACCCAGTGTTTTATGAAAGGGAATGTAATAAAAATGTTTGACTTGAGATTCAGGTATCCATGTGACCCTTGCTTCCTCCACCAATGATCCATGTGACATTAGACAAAGCAGTTACCACTGAACTTCTGTTTCCTCTTGTGTCAAAAGGCGATCTTGAGCTTTCTAATGGGTTTACTGGAAGAGCTGAAATGGACAGCAGTTGTAATGTGCTATCCTAAGACAAAGCCTGTGCAGCATAAACACGAGTCTCCCTCTCCTTCTAGGTGCATTTTTGAGAGTTGAATTCTTTTATGGAAGTAACATAAACTCCGTATTTCTACCTTTATTCTTTTTATTTATTTATTTTTTTTAAGAGACAGAGTCTCACTTTGTCACCCTCCGTAGAATGCTGTGATGTCATAGCTCACAGCAACTTCCAGCTCTTGGGTTTAGGTGATTCTCTTGCCTCAGCCTCCTGAGTAGCTGGGACTACAGGCACCTGCCACAACACCCAGCTATTTTTTTGTTGCCTGGGGCTGGGTTCAAACCCACCACCCTTGGTATTTGGGGCCAGCACCCTACTCACTGAACCACAAGTGCCACCCCCTTCATTCTTTTTTTCTTAAAAAAACTACTCCCATACCCATAGGACAGAAGGCATATATGTGTAGCTTTACAAGGGATGCAACTGTGTTCAATTTTCCCTGACAGTGCCGGGCACTGGTGTCCTAACACATTCCTAGAGCTAACTCAGTCCCTTTGGGGTGGCAGGCTCTGTGCCTGGTTCTCAGTCCACAAGGAATTGGTAAGGTGAAATGGCACGTCTGCTAGCTCAGAGCGGAAGGCCCTGCTGGCTTTCATAAATGAGCGAAAATACCAAATATTCTCCTATGATCTGATTGTCCAAACTGGCAAATATCAGAAGTAGTAAAGCCAACCATTTATTTATATAGTACATCAAAGTTCAGGAGTTCTCACAAAATTTTTGTGAGAAGCAAATAGAGTATGTGTATTAGACAATAGGCATAGGTAATTGTGTGATGGCTTAGGCATGAGATGAACCACCAGTAAATTTCTTGTTGTTGTTGGTAATCTCTTTTTTATTTTTCTTTTTTTTGGAGTTTTTGGTTGGGGGTGGGTTTGAACCCGCCACCTCCGGCATATGGGGCCAGCGCCCTTCTCACTGAGCCACAGGCGCCACCCCAGTAATCTCTTTTTTCTTTGATGGCTAATTTACTTTGTGAAAAAAAGTTAATTTTACTTTGATGTATATGCTGTGTGCTAATTACTTTGTTCATACTGCTCAGGTACAATAGCCAAGGCTAGTTGAAATAATTTGGCATATGTGTTACTGTCTTGCTTGGTTAAAATGCAGATCTCTAGAGCGAACTTGGAACAATCCTAGAATATCACATCTAGAAGCAGATTTTAATCTTCTGTGGCTCCCTGTCTCAGATAAGTAATAACAAGGATAAAGAGTTGATTGCTGGGCGGTACCTGTGGCTCAAAGGATAGGTCACTGGCCCCATATGCCGGAGGTGGCAGGTTCAAACCCAGCCCCGGCCAAAAAACTGCAAAAAAAGAAAGAGTTGATTGCTTTGAAGTTCACTGAACTATACAGAACTCAAGCATGATTAGCCAAGGCCTGGTCGTTGAGGTAGGTATTGTGTGTAAAGATCATTTTTTCTTGGAGTGACTGAGGTCAAATATTTTGTGAGTTAAACTTCTCAAATCTTTACATAAGGCACATATCAATCTATTTATGATAGTATCCAGTTCAGGAAGCTACTTTATTATTATTGTTTTCAATATTAACCACTGAATATTTAAAGTCTGATTTTGTTTCTATCGATGAAAATACAGGCACAAAGATTGTAAAGCAAGATTATAGAGGCTGCATATTTCTGGATCTTACTGACGCCCAGCTAACAGGCCGGTATTGTTTATAAAGAGTTGCATACTTCTGTATTTTAGTCTTACTCCAGATGTCATTTGGGTTGTCTGGGATTTTATCCTGGAAATACACGGCCAAGTTACTGATGCGTGATAGTTCTTGGCTCCTGAATTCTGACTGATCACCTGTAGTGGGCAAACCAGCGAGCCTCACACTGGAGCTTCTCAGGCCTCAGTCTTTTAAGGAGTACAGACAGTTGAAACTCATACCCGATGTAGTATTTGGGTAGCAAGCTGTGAAGGCGTGTTTTCCACCTCAGTCTCTAGGAGCAGTGATTTTCCACGTGACTGTCCTCTATTGCCTCTGTTGTGTGCAGCCTCATGTTCCGTGGAGAGACGCAGGGGTGATTTATCTCACTTCTTACAATTCCTCCATGAGCACAGGGAAGTCCAGTAGGGATACTGACTGTGGGTCTTGCTCACACATACAGACACATGCCCTAGTTGCTTTGTTTGGTAGTTGGCATATGGGGCAAGGTGGGAAGTGGGGAAGGGAGAAAGTAGCCATTAATCTGCTGGGTCTAAGTTGGTTATGACCTGACTGATGGGGAATCCCGGGGTTGCTTGTGAAAGCAGTTGCTTTTTGTTGCCATCTCAGAGTCCCAGGGTGCGGTGTAGACAGGATTGACCCAGGAAGTGGAGGCTTCCCTGAGGGTGAAGCCTGGCAGTCGGAGCTGACTAAGTGAGGAGACTGGGCCCAGCCAGCTGTAGAAGAAAAGAGCAGAATAACAGGACAGCTCAGTGGGAGTTCCACTACCTGGACGTTCACCCAGATAGATGCCAGCCCTCACCTGCTGGATCCTGGTGAATTTCTAGACTTTCCCAGAATTACTCAGGAACTGGTTCACTTTGCAGGTGGGAGGGTCATTTGTATGTCTCTTGGGTCACATTGGAGTAAGCAGACACCAAGGGTCACTTACACATAATTAGCACGTGTTGGATAGCGATCATTCTCTCCTTTTCTCACTTCTACTACATGGAATAGGTACTACTCTTATTTCTTTTTCACAGATGCAGAAACTGATTTGTCTGAGACCATAGCTGTAAGTCACACAGGTTGGATTTTATCTGACATTTGATTTCCCCAGGGATCCTTGGGCTCTGTTTCAAGTTTGGACATGCCTGTGTAACCTATGGGAAACAAAGGTACCTAAAATTCCACAGTTGGTGGCTTACCTGGTTAGTTTAGCTCAGGTTTCCCTGCTTCTTATTGCCACCAGAATCTTGACAATAAGAAGCAAATTGTGAAAATGTGGTCAAGCTGTTTATTTGTAAAATAACCTATGGCATTTCTTGGTCCAGCATCTTTCAAAGATAAAAATAGATTGGTTGAGAATACTTAATTCCACCCTTTTTAACTCAAGGATGGAAGAAAAAGTATCCAATGTCCTCAGTACTATTATGAAACCAATTTGCAATCACTCACACTTTCATATGAAGGATGGATCATAACTATGGCCCAGGATGAAGGTAGGAGGAGGGGGGAGGGGAGTGGAGGGGGGAAGTCAGATTGAGGGAGGATGAATGGTGGGATCACACCTATGGTGCATATTGCAAGGGTACATGTTGGATCTATTAGTATAGAGTATAAATGTCTTAAAACAATAATTAAACGAGATGAGGTATATATTAACCAGTGTGATGTAAGCATTCCTAATTCTATATGAAATCAGCCCATGGTACCCCATAAATGCATTAATGTATACATGATCTATGTGTTTATGATTTAATAAATAAAAGAGAATGATTATTTACTTCACACTGTACTTTACCAGGAATGTATGTCATAAGCAAAACTGTAGTACATATGAATCTTTCTCTTTTTGTTTGTTTGTTTTTTGAGACAGTTTTACTATGTTGCCCTTGGTAGAGTGCCCTGGTATCACAGGTCAAAGTAACCTCAAATCCTTGGGCTTAAGTGATTCTCTTGCCTCAGCCTCCCAAGCAGTTGGGACTCCAGGCACCCATCACAAAGCCCGGCTACTTTTTTTTTTCTTTTTGTAGTTGCCATTGTTGTTTAGCAGGCCCGGGCAGGGTTCAAACCCACCGGCCCCTGTGTATGTGGCCACGAGCTCAAACACGGAGCTACGGGAACCGAGGCTCTAGTTCTTGTGAAAACTAATGAACCAAGGAGGCCCCTGCCCAGCCTGGGCTAGACTGTGTGCCTGTGCCAGCCAGCCCCAGTGAGTCTCTTCGCCATGTTCAGACCTTTTGAATAGACAGAACCACTTCTTAATTCATGGCATTTATCAGTAATCATGCACATTCAAAATTTTCAACTTCTGTTTTAGAGCTTTTACTAATTTATTTCCATACATGTTCTGATTTTCTCCAAATGGCTCTGTAAGATGATGGCTGCAAGGCTTCATTAATTAACGTTTCAGAATCACTCAATGTTGTTACATTCCCGGTTTTCTCTCCCTTTTACCCTGACAGGCTTTGCCTATACGAATGATTTTGCTGGGCTGATGTATTTGCTGTCCAATATATTTCAAGAAATGTAAAACAATTTTAAAAGATGCTTTGGAATTCACAAGCTGTTAGTGGCATTGGAAGATACTTTTCCAGAGTATGCTTTTTTTTTTCTGTTTCATATAGCTTTTATGATTAGCAGTTCTTAGATGCGAAGCCTTATCCTGAACTGTCTTGTGTTCAGGTGTTCCCCTCTGCTAGAAGGCAGAGCTGTGAAAACACAGATTCCTAGCGTTGTTGACTCTTCTGATCACAGAGTTCTTCTTTGAGTTCATTTCTTTTAAAAATCATTGATATTTTTATTCTTTCTAATCTCTACTTGATACTTTCAGTGTTGTGGAACTTATTCCCCATCTCTGCCATGTGATCCAGCATCTCTAAAGATTGTGATCAAAAGTGTTTTACCTTCAGGTAAAATATCTTGTCTTATATTCCCTACCTATGTGCCCTGTTTTTTTTTTTTCCTTTGAGTCTAGGACAAATTGTTCTCCAATTTTTTTGTGCATAAAAATGACTTGGAATTGTAGTTCCCAGCTTCTAAGGAGGCTGAGGCAAGAGAATCGCTTAAACCCAAGAGTTTGAGGTTGCTGTGAGCTGTGATGCCACCAGCACTCTATCCCAGGCGGTAGCTTGAGACTCTCTCTCAAACAAACAAACAAAAAAAATGACTTGGAGTATAAAATGCAGATTAATGGACCTGCCCCCAATCCCTGAATGTCTATTTTGATAGGTCTGGGAGAACCTGTATTTCTAATCCTTCCTGGGTCCTATTAATGGTGATAATGCTCACTGACCAAGAATTTCTTCTCCATATCCAAAGGCACCCTTAAAATCCCAAGAAGATGCCTTTTGTTTCCTGGCTGAATAACCCTAATTCCTAAACCTTTATATTATATTTTTTCATTTCATTTCATTTATGTTTTTGACAAAGAGCCAGTCTCACTCTGGTATCCTGTCTAGAGTACCATGGCATCAGCATAGCTCACAGCAACCTCAAACTCCTGGGTTCACATAATCCTTCTGCCTCAGCCTTCCAAGTAGCTGGGACTACAGATGCCCGCTACTATCCCCAGCTAGTTTTTCTGTTTTTAGTAGAGACCAGGTCTCACTCTTGCTAAGACTAGTCTTGAGCTCGGGTGACCCATCCGCCTCTGCCTCCCAGAGTGCTAGGCTTACAGGCATGAGCCACCACGCCCAACCCACAACTTTTACTTTTAGTCTCTGGCTTCTCAACCATCTTACAATCCACTCTTGTTCTGGTGTCCTCCTGTTTTACCCATCACTCACTGGACTCCAGGGGCTCAGACCGACCATACAAATGAGTGAAATCATCCAAGGTGAGTTGAGATGAGTAGGTAGGCAGCACAACAGACAACAGTCCTCTAGGGCACAACAGAGGAATGTAGACCGTTTCTTTTTTAAAAAGCAATTAAACTTAATAAAATCTATTTCCTAGGTGAATTGGACCCCAGAGAATGACGGTCTGGGGTGTTAAGGTATAATTAAAATGTGGCTCAGGAGGTGCAAGTGGTATATGGGGCTGAGTTTCAAGTTACTATCCCCGGTTCTTTGGTCTTCTGTTACATGAAACCAATCCTGAGAATAACTTTTAATCTGTTAGGAATTCCTAATTATGGATCTACCCAATAACTGGTTGTATTGCTAGAGTGAATATAAGATAAATAAGAATTAAAAAGTTATTATAATTGATTAGCTGGGCTACCCTAACTTTGTTTTTTCCATTATTTAAAATTTAATTGCTATGTAACATCTCTACATGTTGATTGGGCATTGAATCATTTGCTTTCTTGCCTGTGAAAAGTTTTTATGTATTTGTAATCTGAGCTTTTTATGTTTCTTGGATGTAAGAAAATCAATTAAAATGAAGCAAATATTTTTGAAGCCTAACCATTTTTCTTTGTTTTCCCAGAAAGTGCCTCTATAGAAATGCGTGGCATGGGAACTGAGCCTAATACTTTCTGAATAAAATATTAACAGTCTGGTAGTGTATGCTGGAAATGTAGAAATCTCTGATTTTTTTAAGCTTCCTAGTAGAACGCCAGCTTAAATGCCCTGCATGTTTCCATAGGGTTTTTATGATATGTTTTGCACACTCTCTTGGAGCAGATATGGGAAATCCCTTACTCACCATCCAGTTCTGGCCCTCTCCTTAATTTGACTTCTCTTCATTGTCATGTATCTAGAATGAAATAGAATGAGGAGACCTTTAACAAAGTCCTTAAATGAGGCAAAACCTATTTGGGACCAGTTATACCAAGAGTCCTGACAAGATGCAACTCTGCTACGGTTCAGGCAGAACTTATACTCAGATGGAGTGAGCTATCTGTTGTCTGTAGGGCTCCCCCCAATCTAGCCTTTCCCCTCAGGATCCCTTGATCACCATACAGTCCAGCATCTAAAGGGTAAACAAGAGCCACAGACAGGAGGCTCCAGGACCCTTCTCAGAAGGTGTCTGCTAGTCGGCCCGCAAATAGTTTAAATATCACCCATTTGTAGGAGATGGAGACTGCAAAGTGCCTAGGACCTGGCAGGTCAAGCAAACATGTGAGTGCATCTGATGGGGCAGCCCCTGCCCAGCTGCAAGGCCTGAGAGGATGCAATTTTACCCATGTCACCCATTTGTGGCTACACTGTCATGGTCCGAGGTCCTCCCCAAATCTTGACTGCTTTTGGTTTGCTCGATTAAATTGACATCTGATGTTTTTTCAGAAACTTGCTGATTAAAAAAAGCAAAAAAAAAAAAAAAATCGAAAACAAAAACAAATGCAAAACAACCTCTCAACCTAAAACAGACAGACAAACCAACACACAAAGCCCATTGGATGCTGGAGTTGACTTGTGTAAGCTGCAGGCTCCAGAGCGGAGGGCGCAAGCATACACAGAGTGTTATCTAAAACAGCATAATGCCCATCTTTCTTCTATTTCTTCTGCTTACCAAGATTGTGAATACTAGAATATTCAGTCTTTAAGAGCTAAATGCTAAATTATACAAAATATAGGCTTTTTCTAAGCCTAGACCGGTTCTTTGTCTTTTTTTTTTCAACGTACATATATCAGAATACTGAATCAGTTAGGGAAGAGAACAAAAAAGCCCAACTACTTGTGTTTTAAAGTGGTTCTATTTTAGAAAAGGGAATTTTGACAAAACCTAAACCTTGTTAGGAAAAAAAGGAAAATGACAAAGCAATCATTTATAAAAAGCCTGAATAGGATTTTCAATCTCCCGTGCAAAATCGAGCAAAAATGTTTGCGAAGCAGCTAAAGTAGAAAGTGTCAGAAAACAAAGGCAGCTCAGTAAAGGGCCAACCCAAAGAGGAAAGTAAAGGAACAGAGGAACAGCTGCGGGCGGGGTCAGGAAGGTGGAGTCTGACACAGGCTGGGGCTCACGCAGCTCTGCAGGGGCAGTCTCAGGACCTGGCCCATAGAAGCCACTGGGAGTTGGAGCTGAAATATTGCATGACCAAGCAGTCGTTTGGAAAGTCCTCCAGGAGGAACACTTAGAAATGTGGTTTTGCTTTTTCTTTTTTAATAACTCAAAGAAAAGATGCTTACTTTCCCATCATTGAAAGCTTGTACGTACAGAGGAAAGTTTAGCAGAGCACACAGGGATGAAACGATCCGTTGGGATACAGGGACCAGGGCTCTTGCTTTGAGTCAGAACCTCACTTCTTTCCTTTCCTGGTTTCCTCTCTCCATCCCCTCCTTTCTCCATTTTTCATCTTGCTTTGTCTTTTATGTCATCTCTGTGGGATGTTTCATTGTCCTTAGTTGTCTACAATTGTAAGAGGCATTTACATCATTTCTTTACTTTATGTAATACAGTTTTGTCCTCTCTGTGATGCTGAATCTTGTTTCTTTCCTTTTATTTTTCCTTCTGCTCTTACTTCCCCAATATGAATGAATGATTTCTGGGCAGTTTTTATTGACCTATAGTGATCAAGTGATCGTTATCCATCAAAGAAGACTCCTTAGTGTCCTGTTTCAGCAAACAGGTTCTGCTCAGAGGACCTGGATTGCCATTCTGGCCTGGTAGCGAAGGGACTCTGGACAAATACATGAATCTCTGTTAACCTCATTCCTTCTCATCCGTGTAAGGGTAATTATAATGATACCTGTTTTTTGAAGTCATTAGAGTATTAAATAGGTAGTATAAAAATAGCTTAACATAAGAGCCTGGGACATGGATAATACTTAGGTGGGTTGTAAATCAGGTGTTGGTAAATGTTGTCCATAAAGGGCAAGATACTAAATGTATTAGGGTTTGCGATTCATAAAGTCTCTGTCTCAACTACTTAACTCTGCCACTGGACCATGAATACAGCCACAGACATATATAATTCAGTGATTGTGGATGTGTTGCAGTCAAACTTTATCTACAAAAAAGGGCAGCACATCAGATTTGGCCTACATATTTAGTTTTCTGGCCCTGCTGTTGAATATGATTTCTAAATACCAGATGTAGATTTTCTCTTTAAGTTAGGATCGGCTTGGTTGCTAACTAATTTAATATGGAATTTAATTAACACATCCACATACTAGATCTACCTGATATGTTGGAAAATACTTTCTTTAGCCTTTGCATCTTAGAGGTAAAAGAAGCTGTAGACCCAGTGGTTAAGTGCTCTTGGCCACAAGTCACAGCAAGTGGATGGCAGAGCTGAGATCAGAGCTCACGACTCGTGCTTCCAGTTCTGAGATCTCGCTTTTGTCTAAATGCATGCAGTATTAAAGAGGTAGGTCTGTGAGATCAAAAACTTGAATCTCAAGATCCAGCTCTGCCAGATGAGGTTCCTCAGATAGGCCACTTACTGTCTGTGGAGTTTAGCTTCCTAATTAACAAATACATAATAATTCTCACCCCATAATTTTATAGTGGGAAGTTAAGAAAATATCATATATATAGCCAGGCGTTGTGGCAGGCGCCTGTAGTCCCAGCTACTCGGGAGGCTGAGGCAAGAGAATTGCCTAAGCCCAGGAGTTGGAGGTTGCTGTGAGCTGTGTGACTCCACAGCACTCTACTGAGGGCGATAAAGTGAGACTCTGTCTCTAC
>CAUYRH010107753.1:0-32934 GCA_963574655.1 Perodicticus potto | reverse complement strand
TTTTTTTTTTTATGATGATTTTTATTTTGTTTTGGTATCAGAGTAATGCTTGCCTCATTGAATGAGTTACAAATAATTTGAAAAGGTGGGCAGCGCCTGTGGCTCAGTGGGTAGGGGGCCGGCCCTATATACCGAGGGTGGCGAGTTTGAAGCCGGCCCCGGCCAAACTGCAACAAAAAAAATGGCCTGATGTTCTGGCGGGCACCTGTAGTCCCAGCTACTTGGGAGGCTGAGGCAGTAGTTGGAGGTTGCTATGAGCTGTGACGCCACGGCACTCTACCGAGGGTGACAAAGTGAAACTCTGTCTCTAAAAAAAAAAAAAAAAAAAAAAAGAATTTGAAAAGGATTAATATTAAACTTTTATTTTATTTTTTGAGACAGAGTCTTAAGCTGTTGCCCTGGGAAGAGGGCCATGGCATCATAGCTCACAGCAATCTCAAACTCTTGGGCTCAAGCCATCCTCTGGCTCAGTTTTTTCTGTTTTTGGTAGAGATGGGGTCCTGCTTTTGCTCAGGCTGGTCTTGAACTCCTGAGCTCAAGCGATCCACCTGCCTTGGGCTCCCAGAGTGCTGGGATTACAGGCGTGAGCCACTGCTGCCGGCCCTAAATCTTTAAATGTATGATACAATTCACCAGTGATGCCATCTGGGCCAGGAGTTTTCTTTGTTGGGAGGTTTTGACTGCTGATTCAATCTCTTTAAAGACTTATTGAAATTTCCTATTTCTTCTTGTGTCAATGTAGGCAATTTGTGTGTTTCAAAGAATTTGTACACTCCTTCTAGATTGTCTAATTTGTTGGCATACAATTGTTCTTAGTACTTCTGTATAATCTTTTTTTTTTTAAATTTCTTTCTGGCCAGTAGTAATGTCCAGGGGGTTCAATTCCTGATTTTATTTATTTGGGTCTTTTCTCCTTTTTTTCTTTGTAAGTTTAGCTAAAGGTTTGTCACTTTCATTGATTTTGTTCAAAGAATCAACTTTGGGGTTCACTGATTTTTCCGTATTGTTTTTCTTATTTTTTTCATTTAATTTTATTTTTATATATATTTTTCCTTTTCTTCTTCTTTTTTTCCTTTTCAACCATCTTGTTTTTCAATCCTTTTTCATTGATTCCCACTCAAGTTTGTTATTTTTACTTCCTTCTCCAAGCTTTGTGTTTTCTAGTTCATTAAGGTATTCAGTTAGGTTACTGACTTGAGGCCTTTATTTTTTAACATAGGTGTTCAGAGCTATTCTTTTCCTTCTGAGCGCTATTTTCACTGTATCCTTTAAGTTTTGGTACATAGTCTTCCCTTGTTACTTATTTTGGGGGGGGAGGTCTATCCCTACTTATACCCAAATCCCTGCAATACTCAACATCCTGAAGTTGGCCCCGGGGAGCCCAGAAACCGGGTATGGGGAAAGTCAGCTCTCTCCCTATGCAGGCTTCTGCAAATCTGTATTTTTTGGTTTGTTTTTGAGGATTTTGTTTTTTATTTTGAGACAGTATCTCAGTCTGTTTCCTGGGCTAGAGTTACAGTGGTGTCGTAGCTCACTGCAACCTTGAATTCCTGGGCTCAAGAGCTCCTCCCACTTCAGGCTCTTGAATAGCTGGGACTATAGGCACGTGCCACAACACCAGACTAATTTTTAAAATTTTTTCTAGAGACGAGGTCTCACTATGTTACCCAGGCTGATCTGGAACTCCTGGCCTCCAACAGTCCTCTGCCTTTGTTTTCTGAAGTGCTGGGATTACAGGTGTGAGCCACCACACCTGGCCCCAATACTGTATTTTTGATCCACATTTGGCTGGGGGAAAAAAAATCCACCAATAAATGGACTTAAACAGCTGAAACCTGTGTCGGCCAAGGGTCAATTGTATCGCGTTTTCATTTTCATTCCTCTCAAGGAACTTTCTAATTTCCCTTGTGATTTCCTCTTTGACCCATTATGTGCATGTTTTTTAAAAAGTATGTGGTTTAATTTTCACACACTGGTGAGTTTTCAAGTGTTTCTCGTTATTCTCTTCCAGTTTTTATTCCACTGTGATTGGAAACGATGTTCTACATGATTTCGGTCTTTTAAAATCTGGTAAGAACTGGGCGGCGCCTGTGGCTCAAAGGAGTAGGGCGCTGGCCCCATATGCTGGAGGCAGCGGGTTCAAACCCTGCCCCGGTCAAAAAACCTGCAAAAAATAAAAATCTGGTAAGAGCTATCTTGAGGCCTAACACGTGGTAACGTCTCGGTAGCACGTGAGAAGAATGTGTATCCTGCTGTTGTGTGGAGTGTTCCGTCTGTAGGTCTGATTGGTGTACAGTGTTGTTCAAGTTTTCTATTGCCTTATCGTTCTGTCTGGTTCTTTCCATTACTGAAAAGGAAAGTCTCTATTTTTTTAAAGAAGCGATTCCTCCCTGTGGCGCTGAAATGTGTGTTGCTTCATATATTTTGTGGCTTTCTACTTAGGTACATGTATATTTATAACTGCTATATGTTCTTGGTGTATTGAAACTTTGTTTTTTTTTTTTTTTTTTTTTTCTTGAGACAGAGCCTCAAGCTGTCACCCTGGATAGAGTGCTGTGGCATCACAGCTCACAGCAACCTCCAATTCCCGGGCTCAAGCGAGTCTCCTGCCTCTGCCTCCCAAGTAGCTGGAACTACAGGCGCCCGCCACAATGCCTGGCCATTTTTTGGTTGCAGCCGTCATTGCTGTTTGGCAGGCCCGGGCTGGATTCGAACTCGCCAGCTCAGGTGTACGTGGCTGGCGCCTTAGCCCGTTGAGCCACAGGCGCCGAGCCGGTGTATTGAAACTTTGATCAATAGAAGTGTCCTTCTTGGTCTCATACCCTTTTTGATGTAAAGTGTGTTTTGTCTGATAATAATATAGCCACCTCAGTGGCACCTGTAGCTCAATGAGTAGGGCGCCGGCCACATACACCAAGGCTTGTGGGTTTGAACCCAGCCCGGGGCCAGCTAAAAACAACAATGACAACTGTAACAACAACAACAAAAAATAGCCGGGCATTGTGGCAGGTGCCTGTAGTCGCAGCTACTTGGGAGGCTGAAGCAAGAGAATCGCTTAAGCCCCAGAGTTTGAGGTTGCTGTGAGCTGTGACGCCACACATTCTACCCAGGGTGACAGCTTGAGGCTCTGTCTCAAATAAATAAACACATAAATAAATTAATTAATTAATTAATAATATAGCCACCTCGGCGCTCTTCTGCTTGCATCTGCATATAAGATCTTTTTCTATCCTTTTTCTTTCAACATCTTTGTGTCCTTGCACTTAAAATCAATTTCTTGCAGACTTCATAAAGATGGGTGCTATAGTCTGAATGTGGGTGTTCCCAAAACTTCGTATGTTGGCACCTAATACCCAATGTGATATTATTGACAGGTGAGGCTTTCTGGGAAGTGATTAAGTCACAAGGACTCTCCCCTCACGCATGTGATTCATGCTCTTATGAAAGACTTGAAGGGGTGCTGCCTTCTGCCCCTTCCACCATGTAAGGACACAGTAATAGATTAAATTTTTTTATTCAGAAAGACTTCCGGAGCCACTGAACCTGCTGTTGCCCTCCTTGGACTTCCCAGTCTCTAGAATGATTAAGAAATAAATTTCTTTTATTTCTAAATTATACCAAGTTAGTTTTTAAAGACTAATCTAAGTTATTTTTGTTACAACAGATTGAATAAACTAAAATAATAGATTTTTTTACCCGTTCTGCCAACCTCTACTTTTTTTTTTTTTTTTTTTTGAGACAGAGCCTCAAGCTGTCATCCTGGATAGAGTGCTGTGGCATCACAGCTCACAGCAACCTCCAATTCCTGGGCTCAAGTGATTCTCCTGCCTCCACCTCCCAAGTAGCTGGGACTACAGGCGCCTGCCACAACGCCCAGCCATTTTTTGGTTGCAGCTGTCATTGTTGTTTGGCGGGCCCGGGCTGGATTCGAACCCGCCAGCTCAGGTGTACGCAGCTGGCGCCCCAGCCCGTTGAGCCACAGGCGTCAAGCCCAACCTCTGTCTATTAATAAAAGAGTTTAATGCATTTATGGATTAAAGCGATTACTTGGGCCAGGTACAGTGGCTCACACTTGTAACTCTAGCACTCTGGAAGGCCAAGGCAGGAGGATCACTTGAGGTCAGAGGCTCAAGACCAGCCTGGACAAGAGTGAGACCTCATCTCTACTAAAAATAGAAAAAAAATTAGCCAGGCATAGTGGCAGATGCCTATAGTCCAAGTCACCCAGGAAGATAAAGCAGGGAATCACTTAAGCCCAGGAATTTGAGGTTGCTGTGAATTAAGCTGATACCCTGGCATTGTAGCCTGGGTAACAGAGGGAGATTCTGTTTCAAATAAATAAATAAATAATAAAATAAAGTGATTACTTACAAAAATTTAACCTTGCCATTCAAGGTTATATTTATTTTCTGTATGCATTATATACTTTTTGTTCCTGAGTTCCTCCATTACTGCCTTTTTTTTTTTTGCAGTTTTTGGCCGGGGATGGGATTGAACCCACCACCTCCAACATATGGGGCCAGCACCCTACTGAGCCACAGGTGCCGCCCCATTACTGCCATTTTTAATTTAATTTTTCTAGTGCATTCCTTTCTTTACTTTTCTGAATATTTTAAAAATATTTTCCTATTGATTACTTTGGGGATTACAATTAACATGTATGACTTATAACGATCTACTTTGTATTATACCAATTGTCCTTTAATAGTATTCCAGCACTCTGCTCCCATAAATCTCCATCCCTCTCTCTCAATATTTTTGCATAAATTACTTCTTTACACATTGTACATGTATGCCCATTTACTTAGATTTATAGTTATCCTTTTATGCACTTACCTTATAAATCATATAACAAAAAGAAAGAAGTTAGACACCAAACTAAAAGTACAATATTGGATTTTCTTTTTCTTTCTTTCTTTTTTTTTTTTTTTTTTTTTGCAGTTTTTGGCTGGGGCTGGGTTTGAACCCGCCACCTCTGGCATATGGGGCTGGTGCCCTACTCCTACTCCTTTGAGCCACAGGTGCCTCCCCATCTTTCTCTTTTTTAGAGATGGAATCTTGCCCTGTTGCCCAGGCTGGAATGTAGTGGCATGACCACAGCTCACTACAATTTCTAACTCCAGGGCTCAAGGTATCCTCTCACCTCGGTCTCCCAAGTAGCTGTGACTCCAGTGCACATCACCATGATTGGCTGAGGGTTTTTTGAGGGGGGAGGGCATTGCTTGTCATTTTTTGAGAGAGGGGGCATCTCATTATGTTGCTCAGGCTGCTCTTCACTTCCAGACCTTAAGATATCCTCCCACCTTGGCCTCCTAAAGTGCTGAAATTATAGGTATAAGGCACTGTGCCTGGCTAATATTGGCTTTCATATTTGCCAATGAAACTAACTTTACGGCTTGGTGCCTGTGACTCAATGGGCTAAGGCGCCAGCCATGTACACCTGAGCTGGCAGGTTCGAATCCAGCCCGGGCCCGTCAAACAACAATGACGGCTGCAAACAAAAAATGGCGTTGTGGCGGGCGCCTGCAGTCCCAGCTACTTGGGAGGCAGAGGCAGGAGATTCGCTTGAGCCCAGGAATTGGAGGTTGCTATGAGCTGTGATGCTACGGCACTCTACCCAGGGTGACAGCTTGAGGCTCTGTCTCAAAACAAACAAACAAACAAACAAACAAAAAAAAACTAACTTTACTAGTGTTCTTTTATTTTTTTTCTTATGTTTTCAAAGAAATATTTAGTGCCTTTTCATTTTAGAAGAACCATCATCAGCATTTCTTACAGGGCAGTCTACTAGTAATGAAAACTCTCTTCACTTTGGTTTATCTTGAAATGTCTTTTTTTTTGACAGAGTGTCATTCTGGGTAGAGTGCTGTGGCATCATAGCTCACAGCAACCTCAAACTCCTGGGCTTGAGCAATTCTCTTGACTCAGCCTCCTGAGTAGTTGGGACGATAGGCATGCACCATTATGCACAGCTAATTTTTCTATTTTTAGTAGAGATGGGGTCTCGTTCTTGCTCAGGCTGGTCTTGAACTCCTGAGCTCAAGGGATCCTCCTGCTTTGGCTTCCCGGAGTGCTAGGATTATAGGTATGAGCCACCACACCCAGAATATCCACTCTTATTCCTAAAGATAACTGTTCTGGATATAAAATTCTTGGTTGACATGTTTTTCTTTCAAGACTTTCAATATGCTGTTACACTGCCTTCTGGCCTCCATGGTGTTCAAGAAGAAATCAGCTGTTAATTTTATTGAGGATCACTTGCATATGATTAGTCCCTTCTCTCTTGCTGCTTTCAAAGTTCTCTCTTTGGCCTTGAGTTTCCACAACTTGAATGTAATATGTCTCGATGTGGATCTATTCGAGTTTAGCCTGCTTGGAAATCTTTGAGCTTCTTGGATGTCTCTCTTCATATCTATCATCAGATTTTGGAAGGTTTTGGTTTGTTTGTTTTTGTTTTTGTTTTTTGGGTTTTTTTGAGACTGAGTTTCACTTTGTCACCCTTTGTGGAGGGCTGTGGCATCACAGCTCACAGCAACCTCAAACTCTTGGACTCAAGCGATCTTCCTGTCTCAGCCTCCTGAGCAGCTGGGATTACAGGTGCCCACCACAACATCTAGCTACTTTTTTTTCTTTTTAGAGATGACGTCTCGCTCTTTCTCAGGCCAGTCCCAGACTCCCAAGCTCAGGCATTCCACACGCCTTGGCCTCCCAGAGTACTAGGATTACAAGTGTGAGCCACGGCTGCTGGCAAGATTTTGGAAGTTTTAGTCATTATATCCTCAGCCCTTTTCAGCCCCTTTTGATCTCTCTTTTGATGCCTATAAAGCAGATGTTGACCCACTTAATGACATCCTATAGTTCCCCAGGCCTGTTCAGTAATCTTTCATTCTTTTTTCTTTCTGCTACTCAGACCAGATAATTTCAAACACTTTAATTCTCACTGATTCTTTCTTCTGCCTGTTCGAATCTGCTGTTGAATTGCTCCAGGGACTAATTAGTTATTATATCTTTCAGTTTCACCATTTCTTTTTGGTTACTTTTTCTCATTTCTGTCTCTTTCCTATTGATATTCTCATTTGTTCGGACATCATTTTCTTGATTTTGTTTGGTCCTTTTCCTTGGTTTCCTTTAGCTCACTGAATATACTAAAGACAGTATATTGAAACCATTTTGATGGTTTCAATCAAAATATTTTTCCCCTTTTAATGGACCATACTTTCCTGTTTGTTTATTCTGTAGTTTTTTGTTGTGAACTGGAAATTCTGAGTATTATATTGTGGTAGTTCTGCAGATATAATCCTTTCATTTCTCAGGGATTTTGCTTGTTCATGCCTGCAACAATTTTTCATTGTGTGTGTGTGACCTTTCTAAGCTATTTATACAAAGCAAATATTCCCTGTCGAGTGTTTTCACTAAAATGGTTCTACCATTGTCTCTGGGGTCAGCCAGAGACATGAAGTGATTTCTTTAGATGTCTGACTCCTAAGAGGGGAAACACAAATGGGTCCCATCTCCTTAAATCTCCTCTTGGCCAGGAAGCTGCTCCAACCTGTAGTTGTTGAAACAATAGCCAACTTCTGTGTTGGCCCCTCAGCGATCGACAACTGCAATCAGTAATCAGAATCCACCACCCCCATTTTTGGAAGACAAGGTCCTTGTTGCCCACCCCGAGCCCAGCAAGTTGCACCAGGAATAGGAACTGCAGTGTTCACATCTACCTGCCATGGGGATGGCGCGTAAGAGATGACAGCCCCTCCTGTGTGGGAATACTGAACTTCACCTGCCTCTTCCTCGGCTCTACCCTGGTTGCTGAACTAGCTTCATGAGTTCCCAAATAGTTGCTTTAGGCAGTTTCTGCCTGTTCAATTGCTGTTTCCATGGATGGACAGATTCTTGGAAATCCTTACGTGCTGTGTTCCTTGATGTCACCTCCTGCCAAGTGTTTTTTTACAAAGCTGCAAAGGCAACTCAATAGAAAAAGAGTCTTTTCAAGATATGGTATTGGAATAATTGGACTTCCATAGACAGAAAAATGAACTTCGATCTAAGCCTCACAACACATGCAACAGTTAACTCAAAATAGATCAGAGATCTAAATGTAAAATGCAAAACTATAAATCTTTTAATTTTTTATTTATTTCCTATCACCCTGATATGGTGCTGTGGTGTCATCATAGCTCACAGCAACCTCAAATTCCTGGGCTCAAGTGATCCTCCTGCCTCAGCCTCCTGGGACTACAGGCACCCGCCACTATACCCTGCTAGTTTTTCTCTTTGTAGTAAAGACGGGGTCTTGATCTTGCTTGGGGTGGTCTCAAGCTCATGAGCTCCAGTGATCCACCTGCCTCGAACTCCCAAAGTGCTATGATTATAGGCATGAGCCACTGCACCTGGCCTATCAAACTTTTAGAGGAAAACATAGTAGATATCACTGTACACTTATTAGAATAGCTAAAAGAAAAAATATTGACAATATCAATATGCTGGCCAGGATGTGAAGTAAGTGGAACTCTCATATATTGCTAATGGGAAAGTAAAATATATAGTAACTCTGGAAAACAGTTCGGCAGTTTTTCATAAAGTTAAGCAAAGTTACCACATCACCCAGCAATCCCACTTTTAGGTATTTACTCTAGAAAAACGAACCTTATGTTTACACAAAAAGCTATACATAAATGTCAGGGCAGCTCTATTAATAAATCACCTCGAACTAGGAAAAAAAAACAAAACCCAAATGTCCTTCCATTGTTGAATGAATAAAAAAACTGTGGTATATCCATATAATGGAATGGAATGCTCTTCAGCAACAAACATGATCAAAATATGGATACACAGAACAACTTAGATGAATCTCCAAGGCATTATGCTGAATCCACGAAGACTGTAGAAAAAGATTACGTATTTTATGTGCTGAATGTTTTGTTGCCCCCCCAAAAAAATTCATATGTGGAAGTATGAATCCTTAATATAATGGAGGTGAGGCTTTTGGGAAGTGATTAGGTCATGAGGGTAAAGTCTTCATTAATGGGATTAGTGTTCTTATAAGAAGACACAAAAGATTACAGATGCGGTGGCTCACACCTGTAATCCTACTGCCCTAGGAGGCTGAGGTGGTTGGCTTGCCTGAGCTCACGAGTTCAAGACCAGCCTGAGCAAAAGAAAGACCCTGTCTCTACTAAAAATAGAAAAACTATCCCAGCATAGTCTGCACTCCTGTGGTTCCAGCTACTTGGGAAGATAAGGCCGGAGGATTGCTCAAGCCCAAGAGTTTGAGCTTGCTGTGAGCTATGACACCGTGACACTCAACACAAGGAGACAGAGAGAGGCTGTGTCTCAAAACCAACCAACCAACCAACAACGACGACAAAAAAGAGACACAAGAGAGAAGAACTCTCTGTGGCCGAATGAGGATACATGTCAAGGCAGCTACGAGCCAGAGGAATGGACCCTCACCAGCCTCCAGAACTGTGAGAAATAACTGCTTGTTGTTTAAGTCACCAGCCTATGGCGTTTGGTTATAGCAGCCCAAACGAAGGGACTTTATGATTCCATTTATATGAAATTCTCGAAAAAGACAAAACTGTAGCTATGGAAAACAGACCAGTGAGGTGCCAGGGGTGAGGGGTAGGGGAGCCAAGAGAGTGTGACTATAAAGCGACAGCACAAGGGGAGTTTTTTGGGGGGTGGTGCAGTGATGGAAATCTTCTATAGCTTTACTGTAGTGAGGTCTACACATAAGTCTATGCATGTGTTAAAACTCGTAGAACTGGCTCGGCACTTGTAGCTCAGTGGCTAGGGCACCGGCCACATACACCAGAGCTGGCAGGTTCAAACCCAGCCCTGGCCTGCCAAAAAACAATGACAACTACAACCAAAAATAGCCAGGCATCGTGGCGGGTGCCTGTAGTCCCAGCTACTTGGGAGGCTGAGGCAAGAAAATCGCTTAAGCCCAAGAGTTTGAGGTTGCTGTGAGCTGTGATGCCAGGGCACTCTACCAAGGGCAATACAGTGAGACTCTGTCTCCAAAAAAAAAAAAAAAAAAAAATCATAAGTGTGCACGACTATGCCCGGCTAGTTTTTCTATTTCTATTTTAATAGAAATAGAATATTAATAGAACTACATACATGAGAAAGTTTGATTTACTATATGTTAATTTTTTCAACTTTAGAAAATGAAAAATAGTTCACTGAAAAAAGAAAAGAAACAAAAACACATTATTATAAAAGAAGGGGAAATAACAAAGAAGTGTGACAGACTGAAGAAGACTCAAAAGAAACTGAAGGTTGGGTGATGCTTGTGGTTCAGCGAGTAGGGCGCCGGCCCCGTATGCGGGAGATGGTGAGTTCAAACTCTGCCCCAGCCACCAAAAGAAAAAGAAGAAAGAAACTGACCCCGGATTAGATCCTGGAGCAGAAAAGTCAAGGATCGTGCAGCAGTAGGTGAAATTTGAATGGAGACTGTGGCTTGAACAGCCGTGGTATATTGGTGCTAATTTCCCGATTCTGATGATCATTCCAGGGCCGTGTAGGACACACACTTGTTTTGGAAAATACAGGGGTATTTAAGGATAATGGAGAATCATCTTTTCAACTTTCTCTCAGATGGTTCAGAAGAAGAATTATGGTAATCATCATATATATATATATACACACACACACACATATACATATTTTATATATATATATACACACACACCCACACATACATACCTATAGAGGGTGCCAAAAAATACATATACATTTTAAGAAAGGGAAAAACTGCAGTATTAAAATTGTAATACTCGGCGGCACCTGTGGCTCAAAGGAGTGGGGTGCTAGCCCCATGTGCCAGAGGTGGCGGGTTCAAATGCAGCTTCAGCCAAAAACTGCAAAAAAAAAAAAAATTGTAATACTCAATATTTACTGATAACAAAAGACAAATACAAAACACACTGAGCAACCTCTTGTAATTTTTTTTTTGGATACAGAATCTTCCTTTGTCACCCTTGGTATAGTGCTGCGGCTTCATAGCTCACAGCAACCTCAGTGTCTTGGGCCCAGGTGATTCTCCTGCCTCAGCCTCCCGATTAGCTGGGACTACAGGCGCCTGCCATGATACACAGCTAGTTTTTCTAGTTTTAGTAGAGACAGGGTCTCACTTTTTCTCAGGCTGGTCTTGAACTCCTGAGCTTAAGCAGTCGACATGCCTCGGCCCCCCCAAGTGCTAGGATTGCAGGCGTGAGCCGCCACGCCCAGCCCTCGTCTCTTGTAATTGCTGAAGTCAAATGTGACTTGAGTATTGCAAATTTAATACAGATTTTTCATTCCTTGAAATGTGTATACATTTTCTGGCACCCTCTGTAAATACACATTCATTCATGAACTCATACATAAACACACACACATGCCCACACACCGCTTACTAAAGGCTACATCCTGATAAAACTTATCGTAAGTTGAAAATATCATAAGCTGGCTTGGTGCCTGTGGCTCAACGGGCTAAGGCGCCAGCCACATATGCCTGAGCTGGCGGGTTCGAATCCAGCCCAGGCCCACCAAACAACAATGACGGCTGCAACCAAAAAATGGCTGGGCCTTGTGGCGGGCGCCTGTAGTCCCAGCTACTTGGGAGGCAGAGGCAGGAGACTTGCTTGAGCCCAGAAATTGGAGGTTGCTGTGAGCTGTGATGCCACAGCACTCTCTCCAGGATGACAGCTTGAGGCTCTGTCTCAAAAAAAAAAAAAGAAAATATCATAAGCTGAAATGGTACATAACCTACCAAACATCACAGCTTAGCCCAGGACACTTACATTAGCCTACAGTTGGGCAAAAGCACCTAATGCAAAGCTTATTTTATAGTAAAATATCAAATATCTCAAGTAATTCATTGAAAACTGTACTGAAAGTAAAAAACACTACAACTGTATGGGTCCTCAAAGTAAGGTTTCTGTACAGGGGCTGGGTGCTCGCGCCTGTAATCCTAGCACTTTGGGAGGCCGAGGCAGGAGGATTTCTTGAGTTCAGGAGTTCGAAACCAGGCTGAGCAAGAGCAAGACTGCATTTCTACTAAAAATAGAAAACCTAGCTGGGCATCATGTCAAGCGCCTACAGTCCCAGCTACTCTGGAGGCTGAAGCAAGGGAATCTCATGACTCCAAGAGTTTGAGGTTGCTATGAGCTATGACACCATGGCACTCTACCTAGGGCACAGAATGAGATCTGTCTCAAAAAAAAAGTAAGGTTCCTACTGAATGTGTATGACTTTTGCATCATTATAAAATTGAAAAATTTTAGGTCAAAACACCGTAAGTTGTGGGCCATCTGTATAATCATTATATGCGTATATATATGTATGTTTACAGTTGAACCTCAAGTCAGTTGACCACTGTAACACACTGGTCAACACACAGAGGTGGTCAACATGAGGAACTAGGCCTGCTGTGCTGATGTGTACATGTGGTGCGTGTCCGGTCTGTGAAAATCAGGTCAACTTGAGGGGTCATGACGGGCAGCAAGATGGCGTTCAGGGTCGTCCAGGTAGTCAAGCCTCACACTCCATTACGATTTCCTGACAGAAGAGACAATCTGAAACCCAGTGTATCAGAAGCTTCGAGATCAGCAGGACTATCGTCTCACTCTCCTGCAGTTTGCCAGCATTCTAAGGGAAGTAAATTACCAGATTGGCTGATGTATCAGGGTCCACCAGACACTGCAGAAATAATAAAAACATTACTCAGAAATACAGAAGGAAACGTGTGTCTCAAGAAGAAATTGAATATATCTAGTGTGGAGGTCCAGAGTAAATCACTATGGCGGCTGTTTGTCATCAAATAAAACAATTACCTTTACAGTAAATGACTTCTAAAATGGCTCAGCACCCGTAGCACAGTGGTTACGGCACTAGCCACATACACTGAGGGTGGCGAGTTTGAACCCAGCCCGGGCCAGTTAAACAACAATGACAACAACAAAAAATAACCGGGCATTGTGCCAGCTCCTGTCGTCCCAGCTACTTGGGAGGCTGAGGCAAGAAAATCACTTAAGCCCAAGAATTTGAGGTTGCTGTGAGAGGTGACGCCACAGCACTCTACCCAGGGTGACAGCTTGAGACTCTGTCTCAAAGACAAATAAATAAACAAACAAACAAATAAACTGCACACGAACTTTATGGCCACTCTGTATACATGAGGGGAGAAGTGGGATTTCTTTGTACAGTTCTTGTGACTTTTAAGTTATTATCTAAAAATCAAACAGTAAGGCTAGGTGTGGTAGCTCATGCCTGTAATCCCAGCACTCTGGGAGGCCATTGCCTGAGCTCAGGAGTTTGAGAGCAGCCTGAGCCAGAGCGAGACCCCATCTCTAAAAATAGCCAGGCGTTGTGGCGGGCACCTGTAGTCCCAGCTACCAGGGAGGCTGAGGCAAGAGAATTGTGCTACATCCAAGCGTTTGAGGCTGTTGTGAGCTATAATGCCAAGGCACTCTACCCAGGGTGACTAAGTGAAACTCTGTCTCAAGATGAATAAATAAAAATCAAACAATATTAGAGATCCCATCCAGAAAAATTCCAGATAAGTTATGTAGATACCCCACCTTCAAGGAGGTGGAGCCTAACTCCCCATTCATTAAGTATGAATTGTGCATAGGGACTTCCTTTCAAAGAATAAAGTGCAGAAAGGGAGGGAAAAAAGTAGGTTTACAGAGGAGGAATTTGATAAACACTATCTCAGCCAAGTGATCAAGGTCACCACCAACAGTGACACGTCATGTTAGATATGATGGGATAAAAATGGTACTTTAACTAGGATGTCTTCCTCTCCCAAACCCATAAACCCAGACTTATGAGAAAAACATCAAACAAATTTCAGTTGGTGGACAGTCTATAAAATACTTGGCCAATATTCTCAAAACTTTCAAGGTCATCAAAAACAAGGAAAATCTGAGAAACTGTCACAACCAAGAGGAGCCTAGGAAGACATAGTGACTAAATATAATATACTGTCTCAGATGAGATCCTGGAACAGAACAAGGAACTTTGACAAAATCTGAATAAAGTATGGACTTCAGTTAATAATAATGTATCAATAATGCTGCTTCATTAATTTTAACAAATGTACTACACTAAAAAGAAGTTAACAGTTGGAGAAATTTGGCATGGGATATTGGGAACCCTCTATAGTATCTTCACACTTTTTCTATAAATTTAAAACTATTTTTAGTCCATTCAGACTGCTAAAACAAATATCATAAGCTGGGTGGCTTATAAACAACAAACATTTGTTTTTCACAACACTAGAGGCTGGAAAGTCCAAAGTCAAGGCAGCAGCAGATTCAGTATCTGGTGATGACCCACCTCCTGGTTCACAGAGGCCTTTTTGCTAGAACCTCACAAGGCGGAAAGGGTACTCTTTATTATAAGGGCACTAATCCCATTCCTGGGGGTACCACCCACATGACCCAATCACCTTCCAAAGACCCCACTGCCCAACACTATCAATCACTTCAGGGTTAGGGTTTCAAAATATGAATTTTGGAGGAACACAAACATTCAGACCATAGCACGTTTTGAAAAATAAAGCTTATTTAAAAATATCTAGGCAGTCCAATAAGGAAGATTTTGGCATGAATTTAATATGAGGTCAGTAAAGAATGAGACTGAGGCAAATGCTTGCTTTTGGCTTGGAGAATGGGGGGGCCAGTCCAGTAAGGAAGATTTGGGCATTAATTTGATATGAGGTCAGTAAAGAATGAGGCTGAGGCAAATGCTTACTTTTTGGCTTGGAGAATGGGGGGACTGGAGGGGCTCTTCAATAAGGCAGGAAACAGTGGGCAGCTGAGGAGTACAGGTGGAGATCTGCGATGAGAAGCTATACTTTTTTTTATTTTTTGAGATAAAGTCTCATTCCATGCCCTGGGTAGAATGTTATGGTGTCATCATAACTCACAACAACCTCAAACTCTTGGGCTTAAGTGATCCTTTTGCCTCAGCCTCCTGAGTAGCTGGGACTACAGGTGCCTGCCACAATACTCGGCTGGTTTTTCTATTTTTAGTAAAGACGGGATCTGGCTCTTCCTCAGGCTGATCTAAAACTTCTGAGCTAAAGCAATCCATCCACCTTTGCCTCCCAGAGTGCTAGGATTGCAGATATGAGCCACCATGCCCAGCCAAGGGGCTATACTCTTGAGGGGAAGTTGGGCACTTTGGTGGTGAAGATGAGGAGCTACCCTGGGAGGAATGTGTCATGTGAGAAGAGTAGAACATCCTTGCTAGTGGCCCACCCATTCTCTCTCTCTTCCTGACTACTGGAACCCTGATTTGTTGTGGTTCCCACTCTCCCCCTTGTGACTAGGGAAGAGTCACCCTCTCCTGGGTTCCGAGGGTAAATGCTGCTTGGCTTTAGATACTTGCAGGGATTATTAGTCTCGATGGCAAGTAGACAGGGTTAGCATGCGACCCAGCCTACCAAGGAGATATGAGGGGAAGACTGCTGGGCAACTTCCTAGGCATATGAGTGTTGACAATTAAGTTTGTGAACTCATCCTAGAAAAGTTGCTACCCACCTCGTTGTTGAATATCACTAAAGTACTCCCCTCGCCCTTCAAAGCAGCTGTTTTTTTTTTTTTTGAGACAGAGTCTCAAGCTGTTGCCCTGTGTAGAGTGTTGTGCTATCATAGCTCACAGCAACCCCCAACTCTTGGGCTCAAGCAATCCTCTTGCTTCAGTTTTTCTATTTTTAGTAGAGACGAGGTCTTGATTCTCCCCCTCCCCCAGGCTGTTCTTGAACTCATGAACTCAAGCAATCCACCTGCCTCGGCCTCCCAGAATGCTAGGATTACAGGCATAATCCTAGGCCACCACTTCCAGCCTTTTTCCAAGCAATTTTGAACCCTTTTCTGGAATGGCCATCATAGCTATTGTCATATTACCCTTGATGTCCTGAATATCATCAAAATGTCTTCCTTTCAATATTTCCTTTATCTTTGGGTAAAGAAAAATGTCATTGGGGACCAGATCAGGTGAGTAGGGAGGGTGTACCGAAACAGTTATTTGTCTACTAGCTAAAGTGAGCTGGTGTATTGTTGTGATGCAAAAGCCACATCTTTCTGATGCCAAGATTGTCAGTTAAAATTTGCTAGTTTTTCTATCAATGTTTACTTGGTCTGCTATGCTTCTCACAGTTACCTGGACAATTTTTTTTTTTTTTTTTGAGACAGAGTCTCACTATGTTGTTCTCAGTAGAGTGCTGTGGCATCATAGCTCACAGCAACCTCAAATGCTTGGGCTTAAGCAATTATCTTGCCTCAGACTCCCAAGTAGCTGGAACTACAGGCACCCACCACAATGCCTGGCTATTTTTTTGTTTTTGTTATTGTTTAGCAGACTTGGGCAGGGTTCAAACCCACTAGCCCCGGTGCATGTGACCAGCGCCCTAACCACTGAGCTATGGGCACCAAGCCTCAGCTGATAATTTTGATGCACAATTTGATCAAATGTTTGCGATGTTTTCATCAGTTCTGTATGTTACTGACTACCCTGACCTCTCTCCATCAGGAACACTTTCTCTCCCCTCAGAAAAATGTTTAATCCATTTGTACACTCCCATTTTCTTCATGGCATTATCCCCATAAACTTGGACTAACATGTCCCTGATTTCACTTCTACTCTTGCCAAGTTTAGCAAGAAATGTAATGTTTGTTCATTGCTCTAATTCAAGCTCACACACAAAAACACGGCACACAATACCACACAACAATAATGAATGCTACTCAGAAAGACACACACCTTGCCACCAATGCAGCTGTGAGACGCTGATATACCAAAGTTATGAAGCCTTACTGAGTTGTCTGTATGGTGCTGCCAATGTCAGCACACGGTAGCAAGTTCACAAACTTAATTGTCAGAATTAGCAAGAAGGAGACCCTGAAAGACACAACTGCTGCAGCCATCTCTCCTTGATGGAGGGGCACATGGAGAAGGGCAGAGCCTTGAAAACAGCAGAGGACAGAAGCCAGGGCCCTTACCTGTGTTGGAAGAGAAAGGATGTGTTTTTACCCGTTTAGTCTGGGAAGGCCAGAAACCAGGCTGAGGAAATACAGCACCAAGGACTGATTATTTAAGGAGGTGCTCACTCACTGTCTGATGCCCACGGTGCACGTGCATGACCCCGAGAGAGAGTGTCTCCTTAAAAGTTGCACCCTGGATGCCTCCCTCGCCTTGCCCTGGTCCTGGCTCAGCTTCACTCAGGGCTTTCTGGACTTACAGCTAAAAGCTTCTAGCTGGTAAGAAGAGGGTACTGGAATTTAAGGAGTGGACAGATAAGTGGAACCCAGAAAAGGAGATTAAAGCAGCTACTTTGTTGGGGCTGAAGCACTGTTATATAATAACGAATGGTGCCCAGGGCCAGCCCAGCCTTCAGCCTAAGGTTAAAGGAATCGTCCTCCAAGTTCGCAGGAGCAGTCAGACTATTTTCATGATTTTGCCGTGTGTCTTACCATGTTCATGTCTTTCCTTCCTGACTGAAACATTTAGTAGATGGTTTGTCAATGTTTGGATAGATACTTGGTAGGATGTGTGTTAGTTTTAAAATTTGTAGGTGTGATTTTCATTTGTTAAACTGGGCCGTGATGGCTGAGTGCTGTCTGTGGCTCATGCCTGTAATCCTAACACTCTGGGAGGCCGAGGGGGGATTGCTTGAGCTCAGGAGTTCAAGACCAGCCCGAGCAAGAGTGAGACCCTGCCTCTACTAAAAATAGAAAAACCAGCTGTGCATCATGGCAGGTGCCTGTAATCCCAGCTCCTAGGGAGGCTGAGGCAAGTGGATCGCTTGAGCCCAAGAGTTTGAGGTTGCTGTGAGCTGTGATGCCACAGCACTTCACCAAGAATGACAAAGTGAGACTCTGTCTCAATAAATAAATAAATTGTGCTGTGATCAGAGGATTTGACTTTAACCAATTTTTGGTCATTCGGATTTATTAAAACTTTTTCTGGGGTGGCGCCTGTAGCTGAGTGGGTAGGGCACTGGACCCATATACCGAGGGTGGTGGGTTCAAACCCCGCCCAGCCAAACTGCAACAACAACCAAAAAAATAGCCAGGCATTCTGGAAGGCTCCTGTAGTCCTGGCTGCTCAGGAGGCTGAGGCAGGAGAATTGCTTAAACCCAGGAGTTGGAGGTTGCCGTGAGCTGTGACGCCACAGCACTCTACTGAGGGCGATAAAGTGAGACTCTGTCTCAAAAAAAAAAAACAAAAAAACTTCTGGTCCAATGAAGGATACATTTTTGTAAATGTTCTAGAGATGGTAGGAGTGGTGGTGATGCATTTTATGTAGGGGTAGAATGTAGTATGTTGTTATGCCTTATTAATTCTGTTATTTAACTGAACTTTATTTTTGTTTATAGGTCATAGTCTGATAGTGGTAAGACTGTGCTTCTTTTGGGTGCATTTCTAATGATTTTTTGCTTCCTTTTTAAAAAAATTTTTAATTTTTTTTAGACATGGTCTTGCTATATTGCCCAGTTTGCAGTGCACTGGCTAGTCACAGGCACAATCAATGATCATACTACAGCCTTGAACTTCTAGTCTCAAAGTGATCCTCCTGCCTCAGCCTCCTGACTGGCTGGAACCACAAGTGTGTGTGCCACCACGCCTGGCTCTGCTTCCTTTTGTGTTGCCATGCTATTTAGCATATTTGGTTTCTCAATGCCTTTTATACTAGACACATACACACATACATCTTTTTAAGAAACGGCATATATTCGGAGTTTGCCCTTCGATCTCACCTGAGATTTTCATGTTTTTATATAGCAGTTTCATCTATTTACATTTTTCTTATTTGTTTACATGTAGCTTATTTGCTACACCTAGTCTAACTTTTGCTCATCTTATTTTCTGGTATTCTGATATTGCTGTTTACCATTTCTTTGCTATTTCTTTTCCATTCACAAATGTTAGGCAAGTTGTCCAGTACACTTCCTGGTACCAGATTCTTGCTGTATTAATTACATTTTTTTCTTCCCTTCCTGTGATAATTTGTAAGGTATACATAAAGCTTTCTACACTGAGAAATTATATGAAATTATACTAATTTTAAAAATAGTTTTATCCTTATTTTACATAAAACCAAGACTCAAGCATCTTGTTTTCTTCCACCCTCTTTCTTCCTTCCTGGTTCTCACTGCATAATCTGAGGTTTAAAAACTCTATTTCTAAAGCTCCTCTTTCTCGATTTTTTTTCTTTCGCATTTTGTTTGTTACCATAGTGACAACAATTATTTCAACTTATCAGTATCAGACAGTCTCTACTGAGGAGTGTTTTTATTCAGTCATCTATCTTTAGCTACTTTCAAGGCTCACTGCCAGTTCTTCTCTCTCATTTTGTCACTCATGAGTTTCTGATTCACGTCTCAGTGATTTACTGCCCAGTTCTGAGCAATTTTTGCAGAAAAGGGGAGTTAATCGGATAGCGTATTAGTCAGAACTCTTATGGTTTCAAGTGGCCAAAACCTAAAGTCCTCTATGGCATCAGGAAACTGTCTGCATTGCTGCTTACCCTGTTTTGCCTCCACTCCATTCACACAGGGTATTTTTCACATCCTGGTATGTGTGACCCCAGACTCACATTAACTGCCACAGCAAGCAAGCAAAAAGGAAACACCCTCTTCACATGGCTTCTGCAAAAGTCTGAGCTGAGTGTCATTGGCCCGGTTCGGGTCCCATGTCCATCCTTTGAACCAACGTCTGTAATTCTGATTAGGGATTCCTGGGTCACACGCTTACTCTTGGAACTTGGGAACAGGGCCAGCTCTTAGGACCACGTGAGAATGCAGAAGGGACAGTTCACTAAAGAAAAATTGGGTTGCTGTTCCCAGGAAGAGGAGGAGTTGATACTGGGTAGGCAATAACAACAGATGTCCATTGTTTTCTAAGATTCTGCAGATCTGTAAATTGCAAGCCTGTAGAGAGAAAATAAGGCAGATGCTCAGGTAGACAGCTTTATGCTCATGTGGTAGCTTAGCATGGTCTCACAGCGTTCCAGAGCCTGGTTTTCCACCTTATGTTTCCAGAAATTTGTTGTTGTCAGTGTAACTGATGATTTTTCCCTCTGGGCCTGACTCATAATAATCTGACTCAGCAAAGACTGATGAGACTAACAAACAGTAATTACACAGGTCCCAAGCAGGCTGTCAGGGCACTTTCCCTGACAGAAAACCACAAGTGAAGCCAAATGCTAATCGTAAGGTTGCCTAGTGCCCATGGAACCAGGCAAGAGGCGTTCTCTGGAGAAAATCAGAGGTCAGATGCATTATGCCATGATGGTACGGTAGTTTAAAAATGTCCGCCGGTGCTGGAATAGTGGAGAGAGAAAATGTCACAGGGAGAGAGACTGATACGTGCAAAGACCAAAAGACGAGAGAGGACGGAGAGTGTCGAATGTGGCTGGTGCACGGAAGGCAAGCAGAGGACAGCCAGAGGTCAGGGTGGACAGGTGGGTGGCAAAGACCTCACTCTGAGTGTAATGGGGAGCCACTGACTTAAGAAGGGAGGGACAGTGGCCTGTCGTGGAAAGATCCACCTGAGAGAAACAACCAGAGATGGGCAGACTCCGAAAGGGGCGAACTCTGAAAGCAAAGAGTCAACTAAGGCTGCTGTGGCAGCCTTGCTTGGAGATGTGATGCAGCAGGTGCACCAGCAGGGTGGCACTTGGGATGAAGTGGTTATGGCTAAGACAGTGATTCTCAAAGTTTGATACGCATAGAAATCACCTGGGGATTTCGTTCAAATGCAGATTCTGATTCAGTAAGTCTGGAGTGGGCCTGAGATAGTGCATTTCTAACAAACTCCCAGAGAATGCTGACACAGTTAGTCTGGAGACCACACGAAGTAGCAAGAAAAAAAAAATTTTTTTTGACACAAAGTCTCACTCTGTTGCCCTGGGTAGAGTGCCAGGGTGTCATCATAGCTCACAGCAACCTCAAACTCTTGGGATCAAGCGATCCCCTTGCCTCAGCCTCCAAGTAGCTGGGACTACAGGTCCCACCACACTGCCTGGCTATTTTTCTATTTTTAGTAGAGATAGGGTCTTGCTCTTGCTGAGGCCAATCTTGAACTCCTGAGCTCAAACAATCCACCGGGCACGGCCTCCCAGAGTGCTAGGATTACAGGTGTGAGCCACCATACTCAGCCTTTTTGTTTGTTTCTGAGGCAGGGACTCTGTCACCCCAGCCAGAATGCAGTGGAGCCATTGTAGCTCACTGCAACTGCAAACTCCTGGCTCAACTGATCCTCCTGCCTTAGCCTGCCAAGTAGCTGAGACTATAGGCACGCACCATCACACCTGGCTAATCTATTTCTTTGTAGAGGCGGGGTGTTGTTCTTGCTTAGGCTGGTCTGGAACTCCTGGCCTCAAGCAATCTACCAACTTTGGCTTCCCAAAGTGCTTGGATTACAGACATGTGTCACAGTGCCCAGCCAGATTTCTGAAATACTAAAGAAATGGAATTTATAGAGTTTGTGACTGGCTGGATGGGATGTGGAGTAGGGATTGAGGTATAATGCACTGTTAAAGATCATAGTCAAACTTCCAGCTTGAATATTTGGTTGAAGGTGATGATATCCATAGGCAGACAATAAAAAACAGGTTTGGGTGGGGTAGATAATAATAACCAATAACATTTATTGGGTAAGTAATATACTACGTGCCAGACTCTTCTCATGTTGTTTTATTTATTCTGTCCAACAAACTTTTGTGGTTCCCGTTTTACATCTGAGAAAAATGAGGTCAAAGTCACACGGGTGGTAAGTAGATTGATCAGTTAACTCATGTAGTTAACCATTGGCAGTTTAGATATGTGATGTTGAAGCACCTATAGGATGTTTATGTGGAGTTGTCTAGTACGCAGGTGGATGTGCTGACCTGGAGTTAAGGAGAAATCTTCTGAGCAATGAAGATCTGGGGAGAAGGTGGGTGTGGTGGTATGTGCCCGTAGTCCTACCCACGCAAGAGGCTGAAGTGGAGATTCTTGCAAGAGGCTTGTTTGAGTCTAGTCTGGGAAACATAACAAAACTCTGACTCAAAAAAAAAAAAAAAAAAAAAGTCTGGAAGGAATTAAGTCACTTAGTGAATGAAATCACCCAGGAAGAGTTACAAGGTTATAACCTACCCCTTGACAGTGCTATCAATCTTGTTCCATTTTCCTTTGGCATTTAAGTGTTGGAGAGGAGGAATCTGAAGAAAGCCAGTTTTTACCTTTTTTATAAATAACTTTTTTCCTGATTGGAGACTATTAGTGTTTTATCTTTATCCCTATAACTTAATAATTTTTCTTAATTACATACTGAAGTTGATTTCTGCTTATTAATTTTTCTTGATCCCAGTGAAGCCACTCAATTTCCCATGTCCACCTCAGATCTTTCTGATCTTTTTGTTTTCCAGTTTCCAGTCATTATGTTGCCCAGGCTGTTCTTGAACTCCTGGCCTCAAGTGATCCTTGAGGCCTCAAGTATAATCCCAAAGTGCTAGGATTATAGGCTTGAGCTACCACTCCTGCCTTCTCATTAAATTTTGATTTTTGCGGGCGGCGCCTGTGGCTCAGTGGATAGGGCGCCAGCCCCATATACCAAGGGTGGCGGGTTCAAACCCGGCCCCAGCCAAAAATTGCAACAAAAAAATAGCCAGGCGTTGTGGTGGGCGCCTGTAGTCCCAGTTGCTCAGGAGGTTGATGCAAGAGAATCACCCTAAGCCCAGGAGTTGGAGGTTGCTGTGAGCTGTGTGACGCCACAGCACTCTACTGAGGGTAATAAAGTAAGACTCTGTCTAAAAAAAAATTTTTTTTGATCATTGCCTTTAATTGATTTGCTGTCTTCCTTTGGGGAATCCTATGGTTTGAATCCTCAAGATGACTCCCATCCCCACTCTTTTCTTTCTTTTTTTTTTTTGTAGCGACAGAGTGTCACTTTATTGCCCTCGGTAGAGTGCTGTGGCGTCACACAGCTCACAGTAACCTCCAACTCGTGGGCTTAGGCGATTGATTCTCTTGCCTCATCCTCCCTAGTAGCTGAGACTACAGGCGCCCGCCACAACGCCGCTTCTGCCGAGGCCAGGTTTGAACCTGCCACCTTCGGTATATGGGGCCGGCGTCCTACTCGATGAGCCACAGGCGCCGCCCTCCCACTCTTTTCTTGCTTAGAGAATTCCATCACTTTGGCTGGGCGCCCTTAGCACAGTGGTTACAGCGCCAGGCACATGCATCGAAGTTGGTGGGTTCAAATCCAGCTGGGGCCAGCTAAAAAAATGACAAAAAATAGCCGCACGTTCTGGCAGGCGCCTGTAGTCCCAACAGGAAGCTGAGGCAAGAGAATCGCTTAAGCCCAGGAGTTGGAGGTTGCTGTGAGCTGTTACCACAGCTCTTTACCTAGGGCGACATAGTGGGACTCTGTTTCAAAAAAAAAAAAAAAGAATTTTATCACTTTATTCTATATTCTTGAAAAATTTCTCATGTTTATCTTCTGTATTGCCAGTTTACTCTTCTGCATCAAGTCCATTTTGTACTGTTTCAACCCTTGCTTCACTTTGGTTATGTGGTTTTAGTTTCATGCTGCTTTCCATTTATCTTGGCCTGTTTCTAAAAAATGGAATGTCCTTTTTCAATCATGAATAAGAATTAGGTGTTTCCTAAAATTGGGTTCTGTTTCACGGGCTAAATATATTTTGAAGAGCAATTTTTGGCTCTACCACTTTATTCCTTTTCTCATGTGCCACATACTTTTTCCCCACCTTTTTTTTTTTTTTAAAGAAACTTGTCTGTTCTCCTCTGAGATTGACTAATTGGTCTTTGGTGATGTCTGGAAGTCCAGGGCTGATGGCTTTAAAGATGGAAGTGTTGGACAATGGGTCTGTCACTGTTCCTTCCCCCTCCAGAGATGGCATGGAAACGGTTCTGGGCAGTGGCTAGCTCATCTTCTGTCTCATTACCTTAGCTTTTCTTGGTATCTACCTACATCACGATTTCATGTTTATTTTTCAACCTCTGCTGTCTGTGACTATTTCTAAGTCTCAGTAAGTCTGTCTTGTCTCTCAATCTTTTTGTTTTGGTTTTACTGATTCCATGTTTTCATTTATATTTCATTACGTCCTGTGTGTAAATGTCTATTTGTACCAACCTGGGTCTCAGTCTGTGCGAATGTCTTAAGTGTTTCAATCCACTACTTCTAACCTGTTAACTCTGCTCTGTATTTCTTCATAGAACGTATTGCAGCTTGAGTACTGCATCTGTCTCTTCTCTAAGGCAACTTCGAGGGTGCATCTCCAGGGACATTGGTGGGTGCTCATCAAAATAACCTCATCAGCCGCTCCTCTCAGTTTGCACGTTTTCGTTTTGGTCTTAACACTAGTGTTTCGCACTTTCCCAGTATGCAAATGTCCTTCTCGGTCTCGGCCACGCCTTTCGGGTTTCTGTCCCAGTCCCGAGGCCTCTACATTTATCAGTGGGTGGGCCGCGGATTCTTCTAAGGCCTGTCCCAGGCCGGCAACGGGCGTGTGCCGCGTTGTCGGGCCTCAAGCCCAATTCGGGTCGCTCTCTGGCTCTGTTTGAAGCACGCTCCGAAGCTGGTCTCGACCCTCAAGGTCTCTCAGCTCAAAATTGCCCGGACGTCGCGGCCTCCCTGGGCGACTCCCACGCCGAAGCACGTGACTACGTCCGAAGGCTCCACCTTCGCGGCCGCAATGCTCCGCCCTGAGCCTGGCGTTTCCGCCGGCCCTCGTGGCCCCGCCCCCAGCCCGCGGAGAGCCAATCCACGCGCACGCTGCTTGGCCCCACCCCGGCGCCCTCCTCGGCGCGCCCCTCCCTCCGCCGGCCCGCCCGTCAGTCAGGCAGGCAGTCGGTCCGAGCGGCCGTGGGTTCCTTGCTTCTCCTGCACCGCGCCCTCCTTCCTCCTTTCCGGTCAGCGCCGGCGGTTGCACCGGCAGCGTCGCGGTCCCTTCGGGAGGCGCGGCAGGAGTTGCGCGGCAGCCGCGGAGCGTCAACCCAGCGCGGCGGCGGCGGCTCGGCAGCCAACATGGCGGCGGCGGCGGCGGCGGGCGCGGGCCCGGAGATGGTTCGCGGGCAGGTGTTCGACGTGGGGCCGCGCTACACCAACCTCTCGTACATCGGCGAGGGCGCCTATGGCATGGTGTGGTGAGTGTCCGCTCCCGGACCCCCCACCTCCCCGGGCCGCAGCCGACGCAGCCGCGGCCTCGCCCGCTGCTCGGCCTCCCGCGCGGCCGCGACCCTGAGCCCGGTCTTGGCCGCGGTCCGCGCGCCGGGGGCCTCGGGCAGGGCCTCGGGACGGCCGACGCTTCCCCGGCCGGCCCTCGCTGTCCGAGGGGAGGGGCGTGGGGCGGAGGCCGGGGCGCGGTGACCCCGCAGAACCGGGCGCAGCGCGGAATTTAAAGCCTGACCCCCGAGAAGGGAACAGAAGCGTCCCCACCCACCAGTTTGGTAGCATCCTGGGCTTCTTTTTGACACCCGGAATTCCATCAGATGCTTGGCAGCGGCCGTGGTCTTGAAAGCGGTTCCCCTCGGGCTGTGTGCAGAAATAAATAATTATTATAGTTCTCTCCTCTCGTCTGTTCACCGCGAGCAGCTTGCGTTAAATGTATTCGGTGGCCTTAATGGTGCTCTCCTGCGCAGTCTTTTTAAAAAGCATTAGTGACACCAGCGTTGGTTGTAGAATATAAATATTTCACTCTTGAAGTTTTTATTTTGAAATGGATTTTAATGTCGTACTGTTGGCGTTTCAGAAAGAAAAAGCCAGCATCACTCTCTTGATTTATTAAAGATCCGTTTGGAGTGGGGCCTAACTTTTTTTTTTTTTTTTTCTTTCTTTGCTCCAAGTGGACTCTCTTACCGGCATAAATGCATCTAAACGTTTTAGCCCAATTACTGTGGACTTTTCCTGTTAATGTTTTAGCGGTCAGTATATATCCAGTCTTAATGGAATTCTTGGAGAATAACTTGCAGGCTCTCCCATTCTTGATCTAGGTCTCTGAGAAGCGTTCGTGGGGTGATGGTTATGATATTGTTCTCATGTAGTGTTTTGTGCAGATGAAGACTCGTGGAAGCAGATTCTCTTAAATCTGAATCTTGTAAGTGTCTTTTGTGTTGAGTGAAGTAAATTAATTTATTGAGCTCTTCGTGGGGTGGGGTACTGTGTTACATACATTATTTCATTTTATTTAAATAGCCACATTGAGGGAGGAAAAGATGTGGCTTATTTGAAAGCCACATGAAGTGAGAAAAGTATTTAGAGGTGAAGCCAATTCCTAAGGTCACAGCACTAAAGAGTCACTCTGAAGATTGTAGACTGAGATCCTGCTTCACGTGATGCAGCCCTTTTCATGACATCCTGCTTTCCTTAGTGCTATTAGTAATTTCAGAATTTTAGTGTATTTTCCTGTTATAAGCAAGTCTGTTTCAGAAGTGCATTCAAATTTGAATGATCATAATCTTAGAAATGCCATTGAAGGCATGTTTTATCTTAGCTGGATAGAAAAACTAGTTAAAATTTCTAAAAAGGCTTGAATTGAATCTTGAGTATTTTTATTTTCTTTAGGAACAAAATGCTTCACAGAATACAACTGTGAAAATTAGTGTGGACTCAGCAAAGAGAAATTAAATTAGGTCAAGCCCCAAATAAAGAAGGCCCAAAAAAGTAATAGGAAGAAAGTATTGCCCACAGCACCACTTCTCTATGATACACCTTGTTGCTGTTGGACCTGTGAGTAAATGTGCCTCATTATGAGAGGCTCAGAATTGCCCACCAGATCCTTTGGCCCTTTTAAAAAAAATTAGCTTATGTAAGTATGGACTGCAAAAAATCTTTAGTTTTAGGACATGGCAGTTGAAAAGATATTCCCCTACCTGATAAGATTTTCCCTATCACTAGTCTGAAGAGGATTCAGATCTGGGAACTGTTTTCTTACCTACTGGACTTGATGTGCAGAATTTGTATTTGAAATGCTAGGTCCTCTTACTGTAGTTTTTTTCCCCTAATTTTCCTTTTCTAAGTAATATAGAAATGTAATTGGAATTCAAATCTTGGGCCCGGATTCTAGCCTTTTATCAGGTTGATGATATATCCTACTATTAAGTTGCTCTTTTACGTTGCACGTTATTAGCATTTAATACATGTTGGTGAACAATGCTGGTTAATGAGAGTTTCTTGGTAGAAGTATCAATATTTGAATAACAATCTGAAAAACTTCACGTAAGGGTGGGGAACCTGCAGTCTTAAGACCACATGTGGCTTACTAGGTCCTTAACTGTGGCCTTTTGACTGAACCTAAATTTTATGGAACAAATTGTTTTATTTAAAGGGGTGCAGTAGAGGAAGATGAAGCAGTTCTTGCCTCCTTTGGTGCTTAAAAAAGACCATTCTTGAAATGAGAAAGCCTCAGGTTCCCCACCCCCTCTTCCTCATCATTTCATTGGGAATTGTGCCTATTTTGCTCAGAACCCTTTCCTGATCATTATGTAGAGGATATAAAGAGGAAGAGTGGGGTTTGAATTGGGCCTTATGTAAGTGGGTGTGATTTTGATACACAGATAATAGGAGCAAGTGACAGCTTGAGCTGTGGAATCTAATTCTGGAAAAGTACTTACTTAGGTGGCAAACTCTAGAGGACTCCAAAGGCAAAATTGAGTTTGATGTATATTTGTGCAGAGGGGAAACAACATTTTTGAAGGAAGCATTCACATGGCCAGTTTTGGTATCTTGGGTGGAGATTGATAACACTGGTGGGAAGATAGGAAACAGAACTGGAGCTGAGAAATCAGGCTGTTGTAACCATAGAGGTACAGTAATTAATACAGTAGCAGTGGAAGGTACCAGCGAGGGTGAGCGGCCTGTATAGATAGGGTCAGTCTCACAGGGGCTCTTGTGGGAAGAGTGGTAGAAAGAATTTTAATCAGGCCGGTGTGGATGGAAGCAAAGGATGATGAGACTAATGGTAAGGGACCAAGAGAGGTAGAATTTGAATTTGAGGGGGATTTCTGAGATAAAATAAGACTAAGTTTGGTGGTTGATCTGGTCTGGTATAGGCATAATTGTTTGCACTGAGGTTTCTGCCTTGGGAACCTGGGAGGTTAGTGGTGCCTTTATCCAAGGGAAGGAGTTCTCTGAGGCAGAGCAGATTTGTCAAGGAGAAATAGTGATTTCTTAAGTTTGCGATGGTTTTATGTCATTTACTCTATATTCCAGAAGGCATCTAGAAATTTATAAGAGGGGAGCAGGAGTTGGAGGTGAAAATTTGTGTAAATGATAGTTAAAATCTTGAATAGATAAGCACAGATTCTTTTTTGATAAGCACGGAAATTTTTTTTTTTTTTGCAGTTTTTGGCCAGGGCTGGGTTTGAACCCACCACCTCCTGTATATGGGGCCAGCGCCCTATTCCTTTGAGCCACAGGCACCACCAGATAGGCACAGATTCTTATTTGGAGTCACTAGTTAAGTGAAATTGCAAGCATATGTTTTGTATATTCATCGTTTTGACAAATAATCCATAGCATTCGATAGGTTTTCAAAGGGCTCCATTTTCCCAGAAAGGTTGCGGATCAGTGAGGCAGAAAAGAACGACCAAAGAGATAACTCTGGCAATGGAAGAGGAATGTGAGGACTGGTGAAATGTGTAAGAGGAGAAATTAAAGCTACTATGTTTGGTCATCTTAAACTGAGATAGCAAGTATCTACTTAGGTAAGTTAGGTTTGAAATAATTGTTTCTGAATGGGGCATAAAGGTCATGGGGTCTTCTCCATAGAGGTACCCTTGAGGATGGGTAAGATGAGAAAAGATCTGAGAACTGAGCCAAAGGAATGCCTGTCTTTAGGTGTCAATAAAGGGCAAGTTACAGAGGAGGACACAGGAAATGTGGTCAGAGATCAGAGAACCAGGAGTGCATCTTATCAAAGGAGCCAAGAGAGGTGGCAGACACTAAGAGGTTGGTATTGAACACTGCAGGGGGCAAACAGAACACAGTTGAAAATAAGATGTTATATTTGTTGCCTTTCAGCTTTCCTTTAATAATAAAAAATGATTGTTCCAACTAAAATTTTATTGTGATCACATTCCTAGTGGTGTTCAGTTAAAGGTTTTTGTGATTATCGCAGAGTAGTAGAACTACCATTTATTCATTTACTGTTTTCTTTGTTTTTTACATAAATTAACTCATAATCACACTGCATAGGTGGTTATTTTTATTGTTTCTTTTTTTAAAATTTAAACTAGTGAAGAAACTTGAATACAGAAGTTAGTTAACTTGCTTAAGTACACACAGCTAGGCCATGACGGAGCAACCCAGTCTGTCTGGTTTTTAAGTAATACTCAACCAAAGATCAGAGTTGAGAAAATAAGATTTATTTCAATAACAGAAACTATCTGTTGTCTGCTTTTTTGCTTGTTTTACTTTTTAACCTTCCTTAAAACCTTTCATGCAAAGTTAGAGAACATTTATTGAGCATTTATATGCCAGGATTCATACGGTCCCTATTCTTTGGTAATTTTTTTTCAGACAGAGTCTTACTCTATCGTCTTAGGTGGAGTGCTGTGGTGTCATAGTTCGCAGCAAGAGATCCTCCTGGCTTGGCCTCCCAAGTAGCTGAGATTATAGGCGCCTGGCACAATACCTAGCTATTTTTAGTAGCGACAGGATCTCTTGTTGGGGCTGATCTCAAACTCCTGAGCACAGTCTACCTGCCTTGGGTTCCTAATCTTAGTGTGCTAAGATTACAGGTGTCAGCCACTGGCACAGCCCTTTGGTAGCTCATTGTGCAAATAATGGTAAGAAATTAGGCAGTAATACAGAGACTATTCCAGTAATATTCAGAAGGATTGTGTGAAGTGTTGTGAGACAAAGGCCTGAGTGACTGGAGCTGTCTTTGTATGGCTTTCTAGACTTCCGAACCAGGTGTTGATGTGTAACTAGGAGTTTGCCATGAGAAGTGCTTTCTGAAGTGTGGAAACACATCAGTTCATGAAAACAAGTTATTTGGGGTGGCCAGAGCATGGGAGTGCCTTACAGCTGGAATTGGGTCAGCTGGGGTAGGCAGGGCTAAATCCTAAAGGCATTGTTTGCTAAGGAGTTTGGACTTGATTTTGTAGGTCAGTAGTCCCTAACAGTTTTGGCACTAGGAACTGGTTTCATGGAAGACAGTTTTTCCATAGACTTGGGGGTGGGAGTCTTAAATGGTTCAAGCGCATTACATTTATTGTGCACTTTATTTATGTTATTATTATGTTGTGTTATATAATGAAATAATTATACAGCTTACCATAATGCAGAATCAGGAAGTCCTGAGCTTGTTTTCCTGCAGCTAGATGGTCCCAGCGCTAGCATCACCACCTCAGCTCCACCTCACATCATCAGGCCTTAGATTCTCACAGGGAGTGTGCGACCTAGATCCCTCATCTGCACAGTTTACACTAGGGTCTGTGCTCCTATGAGAAATGAATGCCATCCCTGACCTGACAGGCAGCAGTGCAAGTGATGGGGAGCCGCTGTAAATACATGTGAAGCTTTGCTTGCTTCCACGCTGCTCACCTTCTGCTGTGCCGTCTGATTCCTAACAGGCCTCTGACTGGTATTGGTGCTCAGCCTGGGTATTGAGGACTGTAGTTGTAGGTGATACAGAGTCCTTAAAGAATGGCCTTCTTGGCTGGCTTGCTGGCTCACGCCTGTAATCCTAGCACTTTGGGAGGCTGAAGCAGGTGGATTGCTTGAACCTAAGAATTGGAGGTTGCTCTGAGCTATGACACCACTGTACTCTACCCAGGGGTAACTGAGACTCCGTCTCAAAAAAAAAAAACAAAACAGAATGGCTTTCTTTCTGTCACTTTCTCATTGAACTTCAGTGATGGTGTTCCCCTGCTTTGTCTTTTATGCTTTCTACTCTCTGGGCCTACTCTCTTCTTTTTGCTTACCTTAGTGATACTCAGTGAGGCTGATTTTACCTCTCTTCTACAAGGGCATTTGGAAATGGGGGAGGCCTTTTTTGTTTTGTTGTCACATTGACTGGGGGGTGTTCTTGGCCTTCAGTGTGTGTGTGATGGGGCCAGACGTGCTAATGATCCACAGTGCGTGGTACAGTTGCTCTGCTGGAGAAGGTTCTGCCAGTCCACCCCAGAAACACTGGGCCATGGTCAAGCCCTGCCTTTCTGTAACGCAGTGGTTCTCAACCTTCCTAACTAACGCCGTGACCCTTTAATACAGTTCCTAATGTTGTGGTGACCCTCAACCATAAAATTATTTTCGTTGCTACTTCATAACTGTAATTTTGCTACTGTTATCCTAAGCCCATCTGAAATAAGTGTTTTCCCGATGGTCTTAGGCGACCCCTTTAAGAGGTCATGACCCGCAGGTTGAGAAATGCTGCTTTGCGGCTTATCTTTGAACTTTGCCTTGCCACTCCCTGTTAATGTACTCCCTCCCTCAACTCTGCACTAGAACTCTGCACCTCCTGTGGGAAAGGCAGGCGCAGCAGCAGTGTGTATTATATATGAAGGCTCTAGTCCTGGAGACAGAGATCTGGAGTGAGAGTCTTGGCTTTGCTTGCTAACTCTTCGTGTAACTTTTAATAAAGAGGTCTCTTGTGTACTTTTTGGAGCTCAAAGAGGTGAGGAGACCAGCTTACGTGAGGAACAGAAAAATAGAGTACAAATAAAACTCAGAACAAAGTTAATTTTGACATTAACAGCATCCCTATTAATATGTTTGTGGTATAACTATTACAACATTGCCATGATTTGATTTGTATAAATTTAAGTAGAGTTTTCCCAGGAACCATATATAACTTGTTCCTCACTTTGCTCACATTAATGTATCTATTAACTGAAAAACAACTAATGGCTGCAGAAACATCCAAAGCTACCTACATCCAGCCTACTCTCTTACCCGCTTAACTCTCTAACCCTGAGATGCTGTTTCTCCCCTTTTGCTTCTCTTTTTATTTATTTTATTTTATTTTATTTTTGTAGAGATAGCGTCTCACTTTATTGCCCTCAGTAGAGTGCTGTGGCGTCGCGACTCACAGCAACCTCCAGCTCCTGGGCTTAGGTGATTCTCTTGCCTCAGCCTCCCGAGTAGCTGGGACTACAGGTGCCCACCACAACGCCCGGCTATTTTTTTGTTGCAGTTTGGCTGGGGCCAGGTTTGAACCCACCACCTTCGGTATATGGGGCCAGCGCCCTACCCACTGAGCCACAGGCGCCGCCCTGCTTCTCTTTTTCACTTCTTTGGGCACCCATACTCAGAGATACCTAGGAGTATATTCAGTAGCTAACTGTACTGTCTCTGCTCCCTCTAGGAAAAGCCACCTTCCTGAGCTTTGAAATGACTCACACTGTACCGCAAGGGGTATGAGACATTCCAGGAAGATTCTGACCCTGGGCTTTCTGGAATCTATGCAGACCCACAGGAGGAGAAAGCTATAGACAACAAATACAGGGTGGTCATAAAGTTCATGTGCAGTTACAACTGTTTAGACCTCTGTAAATAGGGTCCTGACTTCCCCCCTGTAACATGAGAGGATCAGTCTGTGTCTGCGGTTTTCAACCAGCCTCTGTCTTAAGGGCCCCGGGCCTCACCCTGCATAAGGAAACCTCACCTACAGCACTTGCTCTCCCCTGATTGAAGCGTTCCTGCTGCTGCTTTTCATTCATTATATAACTGTTAGAATTAGCAGGATAAGATTCATTTGGGAAAAGCATTTAGTTGCTTTAAAAATGTTTGTAAACTGGCTGGGCGCCTGTGGCTCAGCGGGCTAAGGCGCCAGCCACGTACACCTGAGCTGGCGGGTTTGAATCCAGCCCAGGCCTGCCAAACAGCAATGACGGCTGCAACCAAAAAATGGCCGGGCGTTGTGGCGGGCGCCTGCAGTCCCAGCTACTTGGGAGGCGGAGGCAGGAGACTCACTTGAGCCCAGGAATT
>CAUYRH010107751.1:0-10559 GCA_963574655.1 Perodicticus potto | reverse complement strand
ACGTGACCCTTGTGTTCCCATGAAGAGTACAAGAAAACTCATCTCATAGAATCATGAGAATCAGAAAAGAATGGCACAGGAATTGTTATACATTAAGATTTTATGAGAAAGGGATATAACGATGAGAATATGAGTGAGAGGAGGGGCCGGAGAGAGAGGGAGGGATGAGGGAGGAGGGGAGAGGAGAGGGGAGCGAAGACAGAACAGAAGTCCGTCTCTAGACAATGAAGACTTTTGAGGAGCCATGTCCACAAAACAGACAAATACTGTCAAATACCGTGACCTGATACTCTAAAAAAAGTAACAGAAACTATGGCAGCAGCAACATAAAATAATAAACAGAATCACTCAGCTATGAGGTGAGGTGATTGGAGAGAGAGAATTTCAGAGCTAAAGAAGGAGTTAGAAACAAAGAAAAAAGCCAGTTCAGTGATAAAAACTAAACTAATGGAAGAGCAAACACTTCAGGAAATTGTCCTTAGAGAAATGAAAGAAGATAAGCAGAAAAAGTTTAAAAGAATATTAATATAAAAATGAGAAGGTATTTTAAAAGAGATAAAATATTTCAGGCCAGGGGCAGCACCTGTGGCTCAGTGGTAGGGTGCCGGCCCCATATACCGAGGGTCGCAGATTTGAACCCAGCCCCAGCCAAACTGCAATGAAAACATAGCTGGGCGTTGTGGTGGGCGCCTGTGGTCCCAGCTACTCAGGAGACTGAGACAAGAGAATCGCCTAAGCCCTGGGGCTGGAGGTTGCTGTGAGCTGTGTGACGCCATGGCACTCTACTGAGGGTGATAAAGTGAGACCCTGTCTCTACAAAAAAAAAAAAAAAGAAAAAATTTCAGGCCAGGTGCAGTGGCTCACGCCTGTAATCCCGGCACTCTGGGAAACTGAGGCGGTGAACACTTGAGCTCAGGAATTCGAGACTAGGCTGAGCAGAAGTGAGACCCTGTCTCTAAAAAGTAGCTGGACTTTGTGGCAGGTGCCTGTACTCCCAGCTACTTGGGATGCTGAGGGAAGAGAATCACTTGAGCAAAAGACTTTGAGCTCGCTGAGAGCTGTGATGCTACAGCACTCTACCAAGAGTGACAAAGTGAGACTCTGTCTCAAGAAGAAAAAAAAAAAACCCCAGAGAGAATGATAAAATATTTTAAGAGATAGTGACAGAGAAGATGAGCAAATAAGGCTATGCACATGGTATCTGCCCCTGGAGGAGAAGAGCAAAACAAAGGACAGAAACACCACTAAACAGGGCGGCGCCTGTGGCTCAAAGGAGTAGGGTGCAGGTGCTATATGCCGGAGGTGGTGGGTTCAAACCCAGCCCTGGCCAAAAAACTACAAAAAAAAACTGCAAAAAAAAAAAAAAGCACACACCAAATATTATAATAAATAATACTTTCTTAAAATAAATGCATAAAATCATGTATTAAAATAGGACACAAGATGCCTGGGAAAACTCTAACTGGAGGAGGTAATAGCAAGCATAGTCTAATAAGATTAGAAAACTTAAAAAATAAATAAAAAGAAAGAAATCTTTTTTGTATCCAGGGGAAAAAAGTCATTTATTTATAGAAGAAATAAAGTTAATAGCTGATGGCTGATGACATTTCAACAGCAACGTTTTATGTAAAAATATATTATATATACATACACATATGTATATATACACAAATATAACCAAAGAAGGAAAATGTGAATGTAGAGTTTTAAGAACCATCTGAATTAAACTTAAAATTCATCAAGTGGAGAGTCGAGCATTCATAATAGCTGCAAAGAAAACAACGCAGCTAAGGATACACTTACTAGAGGGTTAGAGACATACAAGGCGGATTGCGAGACGCTGGTGAGAGAAGTCACACATGACAGCACTGGGAGAAACACCTGCTGGCGATGGACTGGGGGCACCAACATCATTAAAATGTCCATACTGCCCAAGGGGAAGCATAGACTCAGTGGGGTTCCCATCAAAATACCAGCAGCATGATTCACAGATTTAGAAGAAATAATCCTAAGCGTCATTTGTAACCAAAAAAGCACCGAGATAACAGCCAAAGTAATCTTAAGGAAAAAGAACAGGTCTGGAGGCTCACATTACCTGATTTCAAATTATACTATAAGGCGTCAGGAACCATAACAGCGTGGTACTGGTATCAAAATAGAGATACAGAGCAAAAGAACAGAAAAGAAATCCCACAACCATTAACTTATCTTCAACAAAGAAGAGAACGACATAGCCATTGGTCACTACCAAAGTTTTGATCTCGCTTCCAAGAAATAGTCCGCAGAGTCCTTCCTGATTCATGTGAGCAAGTGTCAGCTTTCTTGGCTTATCAACCCGGCGGGGAGTGCTTCATTTGTTCTGTCTGCCCAGATTTTATGTTTCTTGATTTGTATGAATCTCAAAACTTTCATAATGACCCACCCGCTAGGGAAAGGATGTCCTGTTCAGTAAAGGATGCTAGGAAAATTGGAAAACCACATGGAGAAGAGGGAAACAGATCCATATCTCTTCCTACCTAAAACTTAATTCAAGATGGATAAAGAATTAATGCAAGGCAAGAAGCCATACGAACTCAGAAGGAAGTATAGGGAAAACACTTTTGGCCATTGGCCTACGCAAAGAATTTATGATTAAGACCCCCAATTCAAATATAACAGCAACAAAAAATAAATAAATGGGACTTAAATCAAAACCCTTCTGCATAGCAAAGGAAATAGGCAACAGTGAACAGACAACCTACAGAAGGGGAGAAAATATGTACAAACTGGACACAGGAAAAGGGCTAATATCCAGAATTCACAAAGAAATGAATCAGCAGGATAAAAACAACCACCAAAAGACATGAACAGAAGTTTTTTGGAAGAAAAGTGACCAGAAAACATATGAAAAGATACTTAACACACTGACCATTAGGAATATGCAAATTAAAGCTACAAGGAGATACAACCTTACCGCTACCAGAATGGCTGTTGTTGAACAGTCAGAAACCCATAGCTGCTGCCGGTGCAGAGAGGAAGAGCACTGAGATCCCATCGGAGGGGCTGAAAACGTGTAAACTCCGTGGAAACCAGAGTGGAGTCTCCTCAAATGAAGAAATGCAGGCCGGCCATTCCACCTAGCCATCCCACTGCCTTAAGGAAATGAAGTCATTGTATCAGAAAGACACCTGCACCCAAATGTTTTTCACAGCACAATTCACAATCATATACATGTGGCATCCACTCAAATGCCTTTCAATTCGTGGGTGGATAAAGAAAAGGCAACACACACGACAGGAAATATTACTCAGCCATGAAAAGGAATGAAGTGAAGTTATCAGCCACACCGTGGAGGGAACTGGGGACTGTCACCCCAAGTGAAGTATGAGGAATGAAAAACCAAGCCCCACATCTTCTCCTGGTAAGTAGGAGCTGACGGATGGGGACGCGTGAGCACAGAGCAACGTGAAGGACGCGGGGAACCAAGAGAGGGGGGGAGGAGTGTGTCATGGGGTGAAGACTGCCCTGACGGGGAACTGAATACTATTTTGATAATGGACATACTGGTATGCCAAGATATGCTGGTAACAAAAACACTGTGCCCACTTAATTAATATTTTTAAATAAAAAATAATTTGTAAAAAGATTCTCTTTGGAAGTAAAATTAGCATGAGAGACAGGTATTATCTTTAACATGGATTGGGCCAAATTCTTGATTTCCTTTCCTGCAGTATATTAAGATAACAGGGTGGGGAAGGGGGGGTGCAACTGGTTTTTTTGAAGATAGAGGGAAACCCCCTTCCAAAGCCTATTGATCTCTAAGGGCCTTTAATTCAAAATACTCTTTATACCAAGGAGTCATATTTGGAGGTGAAATTCTCCAAGCTCCTTCATAAAGGTATTACTTGTATGTTCAACAAAATTTCTTGTCTTTTAAGATGCACATAAAATGTTCAGGGATAAAATGGTACATATGATGTCTGCTACTATCTTTGTGTACAACATATCACATAATTGTATCTCTATTAACACAATTCTTGTCCAAGGACCATCATCTTTCACTTGAACTAATATAATAGATTTCTTAACAGGCTTCTAATTTCTACTCTTTGTCCTTTAAGGTTTATCCTCCACACAACAGCCAGAAGAGCTTTTAAACATGTGATTCAGCTCTAACAAGCACTTACAAAGCACAGACTTCGTGGTAAGCATTGTTGTAAATGCTTTATCTGTGTTTCTCATTTATTATTAACTGTAATCCTATTAAGTTGGTCCTATTTTTCTTCCTATTTCAGAGAGGAAATGAATACAAATAGAAGGTTAATATTTAGTTTACCTGGAGGAACCAAAGAGAAACTCAATGGGCTGGGTGTTCATAACCCGTATACTGTGCCGTTTCACTCACCTGCTCAACCTCTTTACTCACTTTGTCCTGCACCTATGCTAAAAATCCTGCTCCTTTCCCAATTTAGGTTATGCAGATTGAATTTCCACAGTCAGCTTCTTGCTACCTAAGCTCTGTCCCGGGGCTTGGGGTTATATCACAAAGTAGATTGAGCACCTTGTTCTAATTTTCATTTTTTTCCCCTAATGTATTTGCTCTGAGGAGGTACATTTTTCCAATTTGCACCAAGGTGCCAAATGTGCTAACATAGCCTGGAAGAGGCCCTGCCTCCCTCTTAACCTCATTAAGTACCAATCTCTCCCTCACTCATGTTGTTCTAGTCACACTGGCAGTTTTCTAGAATTTACCAAGCTCTTTCCCACCAGAGTATCTTCGCTCTCTGCCAGAAACACTATTTCCTTATCCTTTGGGCGCTGGTGTTTTTTCATCCTATGGTCTCTTTTAAATGATGAGTGTTGAAAGAACTTTTCTTACTTCTTTTTGTCATTCTCTGACATATTGTTCTGTTTATGCAAAACATAAATCAGATCAGATCATTCTCATGCTAAAAGACATTTGCTCTTATAATAAAGTTAGGATGTAAGGATAAAAAAAAATTGACCCTCACGGGTTTCCCTGATTAGTTCAGAACTGAGAAGTCCACAGAAGAGGCAGCGAGGCAGAGATCCAAGTTCCACCTTTAGAGGTAACAAGGCCACAGTGGAGTTGTGACTTCTCATCCCTGAACTTACCCTTCAGAATTGCAGACTTAACCCTCATTGGGCAAACGAACTCCAAACATTTTCCTGTTTGCAAGCACAGGTCAGCATGCTTCCTGCCTGTGGTCACACAGGCCTGAAAAAGACAGTGCCTGGGAGAGTCACTGTATTTCTTGCTTGGTTTGTGTTCCCAGGTACACTGACCAGGGAAGTCACTCTTCTGGAGCAGGCAGAGAAAAGCCAGAATTGTTTCTGCATATTTATATCTCATGAAAAATACAATGGATATTTTGCTAACATGCAATCTAGTGTTCTTATTCTGCTTGTGAGACTTGCAGGGATTTTGTGAGCTAGATTTGAAATCTTTGATAGGTTGGAATCATCCAAGGGTAGGTAGATTTGTCACCATTAATACTGAAATTGGTGAGCTCCACTAGTCTAGTGGGAAGGGTGTGAACTATGGCCAGCACACCACCATGGGGGCCTTCCACAGCATGGCACCAGCCTGCCTACCTCTTTAACTTTTTCTCAGGACAAGCTCACTTTCTCAGTGGGATCTGGTGGGCTCCTGAGCTCTACGGTGCTAAATTGGTTTTCGCCTTTAGTCCTTTGCACGCTCTTCACTCTCACCTCCACATGGCTTAGTCCCTCTCCTTCAGCCCAGCTGAAGCACCACACCCTCAGAGGGGCCGTGCCCAACCTCCCGAACTGAAAGGGCCCCTCCTCACTCTCAGGGAGGCTGCCCTGCTACTGTTTCATCAGAGTATTTCACTGTCTAAATTTTCCTCAATGAATCTTTTATTTCTCACAGAATGTAACTTCATGAAGCAGGGTCCTTACCTGACTTGTCCACTGCTGTGGTTCCATCTCTACAGCCATGGCTAGCGCAGTGAATTGTACGCATTTAATAATCATGGTTCAATTGTAACCCAAGTTTCCAAAAGTGAAAAAATAAAGCAGAGATCAATCCAACTCAAAATATGGATAAGCATTAACTTTTTCTGTTACCTTACATGGTGCATTTTTTTATTCTTGAAAAATAAAATGATACTCTACAGAACAGAATGAAGTATTGTTCATAGTATTCAGTATACTTCAAACTTTATACTTGGGATTCTCAAAAATTAGTGGTACAGTTTTTTATGTGAACTCTGGAATGTTTCTTGAAGTCCCAAATAGGGATTTCAAGAACCAAACATAGTGCTTTTTTTTGTTTTTGTTTTAAAGCACATTCCTGGACTTTTTGCTCTAATACGAGAGCTGAAAACTTATCTTCCTTTTATAGAAATGCTAATTTTAAGTTTTTCCCCTTATGCTTTGCCTTTAGTCAGTTTAGTGAGCTTCGTTGTTGGTTTTCTAGAAAGCTTTGTCCCAATACTAATCCCTAGTAAAGTATAAAGGGATACTAGTAAATACTAATCCCTAGTAAAGTATAAAGTATAAAGTTGTTGGTTCTTTGCGATGGGAGAAACCTGTTAATGTCAAGCCTAACATTTAGTGTGAAGGCTGACCTGTTAGTTACCAGAAGGCTGGTTTCAGACTTGGAAATGTGTGAAGCCATGGTAACATCCAGTTTTCTTAAAAGCTGAATGTGTTCAGTGGAATGTCTTCATTTTATGGAAGGCCTCAGTGTTTTTACATAGGGACAAATTTAGGCACCTAATAACTTCAGCAAGTTCAGTAAAACAAAACAAAAACAAAAAGTTCTTCTGTTTTATAGACTTGTGTCAAAGTAAGAAGCCATAGGCATGGTGGCAGGCTGAGCCACCCTGTTCAGACGTGTGTTGTGCACTGTTGTAGAACAGGGATTTTCAAGCAGTGTGCCGCAGCAGGCTGGGGTGCTGTGAGAGGAGCTTAGGTGTGCCGTGAAAATGTTTAAGGACGATCAATTAAATTATTTTTTAAATACGTTCAAAGCACAGTCACTATATTCCTTTTTTTACTCTTATTTATTTTTTTGATCAACATAATTTAACTGTGACACAGAAGTTTAACTACAAGTTCAAGTGCACCATGAGATTTAAAAAAAGGTTGAAACCCGCTGTTGTAGACGGTGGTCCACCCTTCACCACGTCAGCAGCGTCCCCACTGTTGTGGCACTTCTCTTCATCGATGGCTGCACCATGAGCTACCCTGGAAACTGACTCATGGTCTTGGCCACAGAGAAAACAAAGGAGGGAGTGTAGGCATCGACTTTAACTTGGGAGATTGTCACCAATGAGGAAAGGAAACCTAGCCGAGGGGAGACGTGTGACCTGGAGCGCTGTTCCTGAGTGTCCCCGGACTAACTGTGCTTTTGTGGACAGTGCTCTTGGCTGTCTCTTAGGATCTCTGAGGTTCCTCTCTGAGCAGGAGGGCCTGCTAAGTCATACTTGGTATAACCTTTTCTGGGATGTTGGCCTTCATTTTTTATCTTATCTCATCAAAATGGAACATGAATGTCTTTGGTTGTCTGCCTAAACTACGTACAGAGCATGTCCACCGAGGTGAGTTGCATTAACTCTTAATGACAGAATAAAATCAATTCACTATCCTAAGCATCCTTCTATTTTAAGAAGTAACATGGGCGTGGGTAATTAATTAACTGGGGGATAGGAATTTGTTTGTGAAATGTCCAGGTTATTAAAATGGCACTATAGAGTCTAAAATTTTCCTTCAAGCCCACTAGCTTTGACAAGCACCCTCAAAAGTGAAGGGAATGGTAATTTGTGTTTACTAACAGCTTGCAGAGGGATATTTTTATGTACTCTCTTCTTGGTTAAGATTTGCTCTAAAAGTGTAATTCATTATGCACAATGTAAGATAAAATGGCTCTTTAAAGTTTTTTTTAGTATCTTCTTTTAAAAACTCCTAATTAGTAACACTTCAATTTTAAGTCTATGACATGTGACAAAACAACAACAAAAAACCATCAACAGCAAACACAACAACAACACCCTCTCTCTTCGGTTACTGGCAGGTTTGAAAAACGAGGCTGCCGAAAACCCACCACCCAGTTGAACAAAATGGGTAAGATGTGGGATGGGGCTGAGGGAGTCTGTGCTATATAAATCCCATAGCAATGAGGGGAACAGCGGTTCAGGGCTATTTGGATAATGGCATTAGGTACAGTATCTCCAAATTTTACATTAAAATATAGACAGAGATACATGACAACTTAGAATTTAACTATTTCCCAGACTATCAACTCATTGTCAGAATCTAAAGGAAATGTCTACTCACTACAAGAACTATAGAACTGGGTTAAAAATTTTAATTTTTCTCTAAGCACATAGAAAAATGTTTTTCTCCTTCTTTATTACCTGTTTCCCAGATCAAATGCAAGTTCTGCATTAAGTAGCAACTGCACGGAGGGAGACAAAGTGCTTCTCCCTTGTCTGTAACAGGAATGTTCTCCGTGCATGGTTATCAGCTGGACTGGGGGGTTGCAGAGTCCTCACGGTTGCTCTTTCATCCTAAGAGGTATGATCCCCACATCTAAAACATCAACAGTCAGGGGCAGCATACGGCCCTGTCAAACTGGCAATTTTATTTTCTGTCTATTTTTATGTTCGTACATGAGAAGGCTAAACCATCTTAGTGCCACAGAGCCAAAGTCAAGGATAGCCCCCACGAGACTGTGAATTTCACCAATAACTATTCAAACTGACTTGCCAAATAGCTGACAATGTTAATCTCACAGAATGAATAAAAACTGTGAGTTTTCCTTCTTTAGAATAGATTATTCCCATCCTCCCAAAAGGAGACCATGTGAAAAAGAAGAAAAAACACTATCCTTCTGAACATTCAGAGGAAAAAACTTTCACTATTTATCTGAACCAAGAAAAATTCTGGTAAAAGGTTTAGTTTTCTCAACAGGATTGTCATAATATATTAGTCCTTTGAAACATTCAGAAAAATCATAAAAAGGGGATCACTGAGATTAGAAAAAAGGAAGGTGAGATAATGAGAATTTATAAGAAAATTAAAATTAAATAGCTGAATAAAATTTTCATTGGAGTCAATGAAGACAGTTACCTTGGAAAGATGAATCAGTGATGTGGAAGATGAACCTGAGAAATTTTCTCAGAATGCAGAGATGAAAAAAAAATGTGGCAGTACATAAAGAAAAGAACATAGGATTCAAATTTTAAACTATGAATGTTGGGGAGGTTGTAATCAGAATAACTGGAAGTTAAACAATAATCTTAAGTGTGGGTAAATCTTTCAGTATTACAAACGTATTTGGATGTGCAAATCTATAGTCATCACTTTCAATCTGTAATTTACGTTTTTTCCAGTGTAAAGAAAATCATATCTACACTTGGTTTGCAAAAGTTTCTAAAATATAGTCACAAAGGGAAAAAAAACCTTCAAAAGCAAACCAGATCTAAAGAGATTTTTTTAAAAAAAGGTTGACTCAGATATCTCTTGTAATAGTAAATGTTAGAACAGTATCTACAGTATGTAGAGAAAAAGGAAGAAGAGAGGCCCAATAAGTTTACATAAAGCCAAAATATTTCTCTTTTGTCAAGGAAAGAGAAAGAGTCTTAGATTTTCAAGACCTTTCCGTGGTTCAGAGCAGGCCTGTCTATGCTGGGCAGGGGTCCCCTAGGCCTCCCTTCAGCTGCCGTCTTCTCTGCTGCCCTGAGAGCAGTCATTATTTATTGTGCATGGTCTTAACCACTCATTACAGATGGAATCTCCTGTTATTGGTCACGTAAAACAAAAGCCACTGTGTTTGCGTCCTTGTGGGCACTTTGGAGGTACAGGATTACATTCCACTGTCATATCAGGGGCCGAGTCAGTGTTGCTTATGGACCAAGAGTCCAGGAATGGGCATGAGAGCCTGAGTGTAAATCTCAGCTCTATTCCCAGCTGGAGGTGTTACCTTGGACGAATTATGTGAACTGTCTCTTAGTTATACCACTATAAAATGGCAATAATAAGAAGACTATGATCTAGGAGTCCTCTAAGATGAGATGCTTGATCACATGCAAAGCCGCAGCAGACAGCCTGCATGCGACAATCCCTCTGCAGACGTCATCGCCAAGTCAGCTGTTGCTCAAAGTCAGGGGTCCTCAAACTTTTTAAACAGGGGGCCAGTTTAGTGTCCCTCCGACTGTTGGCGGGCTGGACTATAGTTTTTAAAAAAAAAAAACTATGAACAAATTCCTATGAACACTCCACATATCTTATTTTGAAGTAAAAAAACAAAACGGGAACAAATATGATATTTAAAATGAAGAACAAATAAAGTTAAATCAACAAACTTACCAGTCATTCAATGGGAACTATGGGCCTGCTTTTGGCTAATGAGATGGTCAATGTCCGGTTCCATATTTGTCACCGCTAGTCGTAAAAAGTGATGCAAGTGTGCATCAGTTAGTCTAGATTTGGTTGGAGATTTCAGATGTTTCATTCTGGAAAAAGTCTGTTCACAGACATAAGTGCTACCAAAGATGGTTGCCATTTTGAGTGCCTGGTTCCTGAGATTA
>CAUYRH010107749.1:0-17373 GCA_963574655.1 Perodicticus potto | reverse complement strand
CCTCAAGCTGTCACCCTGGATAGAGTGCTGTGGCATCACAGCTCACAGCAACCTCCAATTCCTGGGCTCAAGCGAGTCTCTTGCCTCCACCTCCCAAGTAGCTGGGACTACAGGCGCCTGCCACAACGCCCGGCCATTTTTGGTTGTAGCTGTCATTGTTTGGCAGGCACGGGCTGGATTCGAACCTGCCAGCTCAGGTGTACGTGGCTGGCGCCTTAGCTCGTTGAGCCACAGGCGCCGAGCCTTTCTTAATAGTTTTTATACTAAAAAACCGTTAAGTTCAAATTGGTAAGCTTCTAAAGCAGTGTTTTTCTTTTTTTTTTTTTTTTTTTTTTTCTTTTTTGAGACAGAGCCTCAAGCTGTCACCCTGGATAGAGTGCTGTGGCATCACAGCTCACAGCAATTCCTGGGCTCAAGCAAGTCTCTAGCCTCTGCCTCCCAAGTAGCTGGGACTACAGGCGCCCGCCACAACGCCGTCATTGTTGTTTGGCGGGCCCAGGCTGGATTCGAACCCACCAGCTCAGGTGTAGTGGCTGGCGCCTTAGCCCGTTGAGCCACAGGTGCCGAGCCTAAAGCAGTGTTTTTCAATCTTTTTTATCTGAAGGCACACTTGAACCTATAAACTTCCATGCCACACTTATATTATGTTGGTCAAAAAATGGAATATGCTTACTGTGCTTTGAACCTTTTTTGAAAATAATTTAGTTAATGATCTTTAAAACTTCTCAAAGCATACCTAAGTTACTCTCACGGCACACCAGTTGAAAATCACAGCTCTAAAGTGTTACCTTCCATAAGTGGAATTTCTTTATTAAGCACCCCCACATATATCCTAGACTGTACTTCCGCATTGTTTGAGCATTGTGATGGCTTAACCACTTCTCTTACTTAAAGGATGGTACCCTTGTTTATTGGGGAGGTTTTTGCTTTTAGAATTAGGCTGTGTAATACTGTAGCCACTAGCCACATGCAGCTGTTGAGCACTTTTTTTTTTTGAATGCAGTTTTTGGCCAGGGCTGGGTTTGAACCCACCACCTCCGGCATATGAGGTTGGCGCCCTACTCCTTTGAGCCACAGGTGCTGCCCTGTTGAGCACTTTTGAAATGTGGCTGTTGTGTGCACCAGCACTGATTAATGCTAGAATATGAATGAATTGGAAAAACATTCTAAGTGATAGAAGCCAGTCACAAAAGAGCACATAGGGTATGATTCTATTTCTGTGAAATGTCCAGAATAGATAATTTTGCTATAGAGACAGAAAGATTAGTAGTTGCTTTGGGCTAGGGGTTGGAAAAGTAGGGAGAGACTACTAATAGTTCTGGGGGCATAAAAATGTACTAAAAGTTCATTATGGTGATGGTTGCATAACTCTGTAAATGTACTAAAAAGCATTAATTGCCCACTTTTTTTTTTTTTTTTGAGACAGAGTCTCAAGCTGTCACCCTGGGTAGAGTGTTGCTGCATCACAGCTCACAGCAACCTCAAACTCTTAGGTTTAAGCGATTCTCTTGCCTCAGCCTCCCAAGTACCTGGGACTATAGGCCCCTGCCACAACGCCAGGCTATTTTTTGGTTGTAGTTGTCATTGTTGTTTGGCAGGCCCAGGCATACAGGTTGCTGTGAGCTGTGATGCCACGACACTCTACCAAGGGTGACAATGTGGGAATCTGTCTTAAAAAAAAAAAAAAAGGTGGCGCCTGTGGCTCAAGGAGTAGGGCGCTGGCCCCATATACTGGGGGTGGCGGGTTCAAGCCAGGCCCCAGCCAAAACTGCCAAAAAAAAAAAAAAAATGTATTTAAAAAATTTCAACTCTACAAAGGGCAGTAAGCTTAAAGATATTAACTAGGACAGGTGCAATGCCTCACACCTGCGTTCCCAGCACCTTGGGAGATCAAGGCGGAAGGATGACTTGAGGCCAGACACTACAAGAAAATAAAAAGAAAATTAGGCTGGGTAAGGTGGCTCACACCTGTAATCCTAGCACTGTGGGAGTCTGAGGTGGGGAGATTGTGCGACCTCATAGGTTCGAGACCAGCCTGAGCCAAAATGAGACCTCATCTCTAAAAATATCTGGGCGTTGTGGCAGGTACCTGTATTCCCAGCTACTTGGGAGGTTGAGACAAGAGGATCACTTGAGCCCAGGAGTTTGAAATTGCTGTGAGCTGTGACACAATGGCACTCTTCTGAGGGGGACAAAGTAAGACTCTGTCTCAAAGAAAACGAAAATAAAAATTAAGAAAAGAAAATTAGCTAGATGTGCAGCCCGGCGCCGAGGTGAGCGCCTATAATCTCCATGGCTTCATGAAGGCTGAGGTAGCAGGATGCCCACAACCCGAGTCTGAGGTTGTAGTGAGCTGTGATGCCATTGCACTCTGCTCAGGGCATAGGGTGGGACAAAACAAAAAAGGAAAAGAAAAAAGGAAAGAAAAAGGAAAAAGAAAATTAGCCAGATGTGGTAGCACATGCCAGTAATCAAAGCTACTCAGGAGGCTGAAGTGGGAAGATTGCTGGAATGTCAGGAGTTTGAGGCTGCAATGAGCTGTGATCATGCCACTCTGCACTCTTGCCCAGGACTGAGTAAAACCCTGTCTCTTAAGACAAACAAATAAAAAATTAACTACAGCTCAATTGCATTCCAAAAATTACTTATCCTTTTGTGAGCAAACTAACCACATGCAGCATACCTAAGTTCAGTTTTAAGCAGCATTTTCTGCTAAAAAAGGAACTCTTCATAAAGCAGGCTTTGATGATTTTCTATTTTCCCCCGTTTCATTTATATAAACTGTTGGACTTGAGAATAGTAAAAGAAGTAAAACCAGTTGTTTTAATTACCGTGTTTGATTTTACCAATACTCTAGTGATCATGAACGTTAAATTTAGTTAAGTCTTAATCTTACATACCTATGAATTGTAGCCAGTACCTATCTAAAGTTTAAACATGTTTGATATTTATAAATATTCAGAGGTATAGTTGAGAATGAAACTAAGGGAGAATTTTATTTTATTTATTTTTATTTTATTTTTCTTGAGACAGAGTCTCACTGTGTTGCCATTGGTACAGTGCCATAACGTCACAGCTCACAGTAATCTCAAACTTTTGGGCTTAAGCGATTCTCTTGCCTCAGCTTCTCAAGTAGCTGGGACCACAGGCGCCCACCACAAAGCCCGGCTATTTGTTGTTGTTGTTGCAGTTGTCATTGTTTAGCTGGCCAGGGCTGGGCTCGAACTTGCCAGCCTCAGTGCACGTGGCTGGCGCCATAACCACTGTTCTATGGGCTGCAAGCCACTTTTGCTTTTTCATATGTCAACAGTTTTTCTAATAATAAATACCCTTAATTTAAAGGTATTCAGACAACTTCTCATTAACTTTGGCTGTAAAGGGCTTCCTTGATCATTTATGAGTCCCACAGTACTTTCCCCCTTTTTTTGGTAATGGTTGCCAAGTCACCAGTTGGACCTGACTGATTGCTCTGATTTCATTGCTAAGCAATTTTACCTGGGAAAGACAGATTGTGGGATCCCTTGATTGAGCAGAATCTTATGGACAAAAAGCAGCAGGTACTTGTTACCTTGACTAGTTTGGAATCTTCCATCTTTTCGTAAGAAACAAGGAAAAGGACCACTAACTTTATATTTTACTTCTTAGTTTGTTGTTTGTGTGTATATATGTAAAATAAAATGTAAATACATTCACAGTGTTGTGCAATCACCACCACCAGCCTTCTCCAGAACCTTTTCATCTTCCCACATTTCAGTACCATTAAATGGTAAATCGCAATTCTCCCTTTCCTTCAGTCCCTGGCAACTGACATTCGTCTGTGTACCTCTATGAATTTGACTGCTTTTTAGGTATCGCATGTAAGTGGAATCATATAATATGCGTTTGTTTGTGTGTGGCTTATTTTATTTAGCATAATATCTTCAAGGTTCATTCATATTGTACCATTTGTCAGATTTCCTTCTTGCTTAAAGCTGAATAATATTCCATTAAAATTTTGTTCATTCATCTATGGATGGATGCTTGGGTTGCTTTCACCTTTCGGCTATTGAGCATGTTGTGGATGTCAGTATACAAATACCTATTTGAGTTCATGTCTTCAGTTCTTTCAGGCTTATAACCACAAAAGCAGTGCTGTGTTGAGTCATGTGGTAATTCTCTATTTTAATTTTAATTAATTAATTTTTAATTTTAATTTTTTTGGCTGCACCATTTACCTTCCCACCAGCAATGCACAATGGTTCTAGTTTATTCACATCCTTGTCAACACTTAATTATTTTTTTGTTTTTAATGATATCCATCCTAATGGATGTGAAGTTGTATCTCATGTGGTGATGTTTTTGTGTTGTTTTTTTAAAAAAGCCAGAGTCTTACTGTGTTGCCCAAGTTGGATTCCATGTCCCAGGTAGGACTGTAGGCACATGCTACTTAACCAGGCTTCATGTGGAAGGAAATTTCTCCAAAATTAGATGTTAAACATCTTTCATGTTCTGATAGGCCATTTATTTATCTGTAGAGAAATGTCTGTTCAATTCCTTTGCACGTTTTTGAATCAGGTTTTTTTGAGTTGTATTGTCATTTTTAAAGGCAGTTTAAAATGTCTTAAAATTTCAAAGTAGGCTCGGCGCCTGTGGCTCAAACGGCTAAGGCACCAGCCACGTACACCTGAGCTGGCGGGTTCGAATCCAGCCCTGCCTGCCAAACAACAATGGTGGCTGCAACCAAAAAATGGCCGGGCGTTGTGGCAGGCGCCTGTAGTCCCAGCTACTTGGGAGGAGGAGGCAGGAGACTCGCTTGAGCCCAGGAATTGGAGGTTGCTGTGAGCTGTAATACCTGACAGCTTGAGGCTCTGTCTCAAAAAAAAAAATTTTTTTTCAAAGTAAAATACCCATTAATTTCTTTATGCAAAATAGAAGTTTTGTTGATTTCTTCTGAACACTGTACCCTGTTGAGGAAAAATCTGATTGTGATACTAAACCACTACTTTAAATCCTTAGGTTGAAGGTAAGAAAGCCGTTGGATGCTAAAACCCATTTAGTATGAATAGAATAGTTGTCATTGATGTAAATCTTACTAGGGTATGGGTTATATATATATATATTTTTGGCTGGGGCCAGGTTTGAACCCGCCCCCTCTGTTATATGAGGCCAGTGCCCTACTCCTTGAGCCACAGGCGCCGCCAGGGTTATATTTTTAAAAATTACTAAAACAATTTTATCTATGAAGTATTTTGGCCTTGGAATTGACATGGAAGCACACATTGTAAATAGTTATCTGCCTTATTATCATGTTTTCCAAAGTCAGGTGATACCAGAGTGTTTTGGATCCCAGCTTTTCCTTAAGTAGTGTGATTTTTAAAAGTTTACATTTTTCTACCCCCCCCCATAAGTTTGGAGTTATTCAAAGATTTTTACAAAATGATAGATTAGTAATAAAGGAAGAGTAGTCACTTTAATGATCCTGTGTTTGGATCATTAAAGAAGGGAAAGCAGTGAATGAAATAATGTAGGCCAGGGTTTCTCAACCTTGTCACATTTAACAACCAGAGAATTTTTGGTTGTGTGTGTGTGGGGACTGTCCTGTGCTCTGCAGGATGTTTGGCTGCATCCCAGGCCTCCAGCAACTAGATGCCAGTAATCATATCCCACTTCCCACCATTGTGACAGCAAGAATGTCCTCTGAGAGCCACTATTCCTTCTCACCCCCACTGAAAGCCACTGATTATAGATATTCACAACTATAGGATTTGTGAATGAACTATTGTAGCTACCCTGTGTTTTAAATGTTAAAATGTTTTGGGTTTTGTTTTTTTTCTTTTGTGGAGACAGGGCCTTGGCTCTGTTGTCTGGGCTGGAGTATAGTGGCTGTTCACAGATATGAGGAGGGCTCACTGTAGCCCTCAGCCTCTGGTGATCCGCCCTCCTCAGCCTCTCAAATAGCTGGGATCATAGGCACGCCCCACTGTACCTAGCTAAAAACATTTTTTGGTATGTGCTTTTTTTTTTTTTTTTTTTTTTAGTGCTGCTGCTTTCATCCCAGATGTTTCTTTCTTTCTTTTTTTTTTTCAGTTTTTGGCCAGGGCTGGGTTTGAACCCGCCACGCCACACCACCTCTGGCGTATGGGGCCGGCGCCTTACTCCTTTGAGCTACAGGCACCACCCCCCAGATGTTTCTAAAAATCATTTTCCACAAAATTCTAGACAACAAGATCCATGAAATATTTTTAGTAGTGATTTTTCATTAAGGTTATTAAGGTTCGTCATTTGAAGTCCTAGAACCTCAGAATAGCTGTTATTTTTCTTGACTAATTAATGAACTATCAAGAAGGAAAAACTGTACAGTTTGTAGCCACGTAAAGTTTTATCAGAAAATTTCATTTCAATCTTGGATATTGAGTTTAAGCACCTCCATTTTACTTAGCTTTGTGCTTTCCTAGGCATTAATCCCAATCTCTTGTGCAGTTCAGATACATACTTTCTTTGAGACACAGCTATTACATGTCTAGCACCATACCTAGACTTTGTATTTATTTTATTTATTGATTGATTGATTTATTGATTGATTGATTGATTGATTTTGAGACAGAGCCTCAAGCTGTTGCCCTAGGTAGAGTGCAGTTGCGTCACAGCTCACAGCAACCTCCAACTCCTGGGTTTAAGTGATTCTCTTGCCTTAGCCTCCCAAGTAGCTAGGACTGCAGGCGCCCACCACAACGCCCAGCTATTTTTTTGGTTGTAGTTGTCATTGTTGTTTAGCAGACCCAGGCTGGATTCGAACCCGCCAGCTCTGGTGTATGTGGTTGGAGCCTTAGCCACTTGAGCTACAAGCGCCGAGGCTAGGCTCTGTATTTAAAAAGATGAATCCAAGGTGGTGCCTATGGCTCAAAGGAGTAGGGCACCGGCCCCACATGCCGGAGGTGGCGGGTTCTAACCCAGCCCTGGCCAAAAACTGCAAAAAAAAAAAATTAAAATATCCACCGGGGCTGGTGGTTTTGAACGCAACCTGGACCTGCTAAACAACGACAACTACAATAAAAAGATAGCTGGGTGTTGTGGCAGGTGCCTGTAGTCCCAGCTGCTTGGGAGGCTGAGGCAAGAGAATCACTTAAGCCCAAGAGTTGGAAGTCACTGTGAGCTGTGACACCATGGCTCTCTACTGAGGGTGACATACAGTGACTCTGTCTCAAAAAAAAAAAAAAGAAAAAAGAAAAATTTTAAACAGAGCTGGTAAATGAGTTGTTGTAGTATATAGCGAAAAGATTTCAGCTAGACATTGTGAGCAGGAGAATCGTTTGACTCCAGGAGTTCAGGGATGTAGTATGCCATGATAATGCTTATGAATAGGCACTGCCCTCCAATCTGGACAATATAGTGAGGTCCTGGCTCTTTAAAAAAAGTTAAAAAGTAAGAAGCCAATGAATTATATAGGATGGGGTGGGCTGAGGATGTCAGAATAGCTATGTAGCAGGAGATGAATGCTGGAACTAATCCTTAAAGGCAGGCACGGAAGGGAAGGAAAGTACCTTCAGTGGGAATAAGTATGAACAAGAATTTATTATGCTTGATTATGTGTTAGATTAAATGCTAAGCACTTTATAATCTTTAACCCAGTCTTCACAACCACCCCTCACAAGTAGTTGGTATTATCACCATTTACACACGAGAAAATTAGGATTAGGCTTGGCGCCTGTGGCTCAACGGGCTAAGGCGCCAGCCACGTACACCTGAGCTGGCAGGTTCGAATCCAGCCCCGGACTGCCAAACAACAATGACAGCTGCAACCAAAAAAAAAAATGGCTGGGCGTTGTGGCGGGCACCTGTGGTCCCAGCTGCTTGGGAGGCGGAGGCGGGAGACTTGCTTGAGCCCAGGAATTGGAAGTTGCTGTGAGCTGTGATGCCATGGCACTCTATCCAGGGTGACAGCTTGAGGCTCTGTCTCAAAAAAAAAAAAGAAAAGAAAATTAGGATTAGAGACAATGTAATTTAACCAAGCCTCATATCCATTAGGAACAGAAGGTACAGACAGACTTTTTTATATCCTAGTCCGTGCATAAAAAAAAAAAAAAGAACAAAAGGTGCCCATGACTAACTGGTGTAATGTGCTGTGGCTAGATCATTAGTGGGTTGGTTTGGTGGGCATGAGAAGGAGTGGCTAGAAAATTATTTTAGGGCCAAGGTGTAAAAGATCCTATTTACCCTCCAGAGAAATAAGGACTTTATTCTATAAGTAATTGGGAGCTATCAGTGATGGAGCATTGGAGGTAGGAAAAGAGTCATAGAACCTAGAGCTAGTAGGGAGGGACCTTTTAAAGATCATGAGGTCTGAAAACCTACTAGGGAGATTGAAGTTTAGAGAGGCAGAATGAGGTGCCTTATGAGGCCACCTGCTTGAATATTTCCTTCCTGTTTTTCTGATTAGAAAACAAAATAGTGGCTTGAGCCGGGCATGGTGGCACAGGCCTGTAGTCACAGCTACTCAGGACCCTGACGTGGAAGGATCACTTGAACCCAGGAGTTGAAGAAGCTTAATTCAGGCTACATCAGAAGTGGTAGAGTTGAAAATGGTAGTGGTGTCACATCAAGTGGTTTCTTGCTTGTTCTTTTTTTTTTTTTTGGAGACAGAGTCTCAAGCTGTTGCCCTGGATAGAGTGTCGTGGCATCACAGCTCACAGCAACCTCCAACTCTTGGGTTTAAGTGATTCAGCCTCCCAAGGCCTGGGACTACAGGTGCCCACCACAACACCTGGCTATTTTTTGGTTGTAGTTGTCATTGTTATTTGGCAGACCCAGGCTGGGTTTGAACCCACCAGCTGCAGTGTATGTGACTTGCTCCCTAGCTGCTGAGCCTTTTTGCTTGTTCTTAAAACTTGCTAGATTCAGGACCTTTTTATGTTTTAATATTAATTTAATTTTTTTGAGATTGGGCATCATTCTGTTGCCCAGGTTAGAGTGTGGTGGCATGACCATAGCTCACTACAGCCTTGAACTCCTGGGCTCAGGTTATCTTCCTTCCTCAGATGCTAAAGTAACTATGACTACAGGTATGTGCAACCACGCTTGGCTAATTTTTAAAATTTTATGTTTCCCAGTCTGGTTTTGAACTCCTGGGCCCAAGTGATCCTCCTGCATTGGCCTTCCCAAAGTCCTGGGATTATAGGCATGAACCACCACGCTTAGTGCTTTTACATTTTTAAATTATCAGTCTTTCATTTATTGTAGATAGTATCTATTGACACTTGCCATATTTAAATTAAAACATTTTTATTAATTCATTTAACATAAATGTTATAAAACAAAAATATCAGTGAGAAGAATGGCATTCATTTTTATAGTTTTTGTAAATCTCTTTAATGTCTGATTTAATAAGGTCGATTGTCACAACTAATTCTGTATTCATACTGTGACTGTAAGGGTTTTGGGGTGGAATATATGAAGAAATCTGGCCTTACACAGACAATGTAGTTGAAATAAGGAGGATCTCATAGATACCCTAAGAGGATCTTGGGTCCTCATAGTTCTTCAAACCACACTTAGAGGATTGCGGTACTAAAAAGATACAATTTGGGGCTCGGCGCCTGTGGCTCAACGGGCTAGGGTGCAAGCCACGTACACCTGAGCTGGCGGGTTCGAATCCAGCCTGGACCCGCCAAACAACAATGACGGCTGCAACCAAAAAATGGCCGGGCGTTGTGGCAGGCGCCTGTAGTCCTAGCTACGTGGGAGGCAGAGGCAGGAGACTCGCTTGAGCCCAGGAATTGGAGGTTGCTGTAAGCTGTAATGCCACGGCACTTTATCCAGGGTGACAGCTTGAGGCTCTGTCTCAAAAAAAAAAAAAAGATATAATTTGGATTTGTTAAAAAACAGGTCTAGAGGGATTATTACTTGTGTGGTAATGCATTTCATTCAGGAAATTAGGTGATTGTTTTCCCCCCTCTTCTGAGGGAAGCACCAAGGACCAGTGGGCATATTTGAATCGCCCAAGCCTGTTGGAAAACACTTTGGGTATTCTTTCTTTTGACTCAAACATAGGTATTGATTATGTTAAAAGGGAGGTTGTTGGAAAATTGTCACTTGAGATTATGTATGTTTTCAACAAATGGGCCCCCGTTATTTATTTATTTATTTATTTATTATTATTTATTTATTTATTTATTTTTTTGTAGAGACAGAGTCTCACTTTCTCGCCCTGGGTAGAGTGCTGTGGCGTCACAGCTCACAGCAACCTCCTGCTCTTGGGCTTAGGTGATTCTCTTGCCTCAGCCTCCTGAGTAACTGGGACTACAGGTGCCCGCTACAACACCCAGCTATTTTTTGTTGTAGTTGGGCTGGGGCTGGGTTAGAACCCGCCACCCTTGGTGTATGAGGCTGGAGCCCTTCTCACTGAGCCACAGGCGCTGCACCTTATTTATTTTCGAGACAGAGTCTCACTTGGTCACCCTCAGTAAGGTGCTGTGGCGTCTGAGCTTACAGCAACCTCAAACTCTTGAGCTCAAGTGATCCTCTTGCCTCAGTTTCCCAAGTAGCTGGGACTACAGGCTCCCACCACAATGCCCAGCTATTTTTTAGAGACGAGGTCTCGCTCTGGCTCAGGTTGGTCTCGAACCTGTTAGCTCAGGCAATCCACCCTCCTCAGCCTCCCAAGTGCTGGGATTACAGGGGTGACCCAGGCCCTCTGTTTTAATTGCCAAGTTTCCTAATTGCTTTAATTGCTCTGTAAAAAAAAGTCCATTTATGTCAGTTTTGTTTCTCAACTTAATTTGGTTAAATGCTTTTTAATCTCCCAGCTTTATGAAAATCAACAGAAATACATATTTGCCATAATTAAATATTTACAAATAATCCAGGGATATAGAATATGGAAGTCAGTCATTGGATGTTACTCTTCTGTGTGACCAGATATAGCTGAGTGATTTTATAAATAGTGTACCCAGTGCCTTGACATTTTCAGTAGTAAGAGTCAAAAGCTCATGCTGTTGTGTGTGTAATATCTCTGTAGGAATAGGACTGGTTGACTCTCGCATCATGGTTTAGTTTATGAGAATCCTAGCATCCTATGTTCTGTTTGCTTCTCAAAAGTTGTTATTTAACTAGTTGCTTACTTTTTATATTTCTTCATTATGGAAATTTTGGTCAGATTGTTTTAAAATCTTAATTATTACAATTATTAGCAAATGTAAGAAATAATTCATCCTCAGTTTTCTTTGGAAATGTGGTTAGGAATAGTGTACTTAGATTTCTTTTAAATTGTGTTTTTTCCAAATTCTTTACTATTTAGAAAAATACTTTTTGGCTCGGCGCCCATAGCACAGTGTTTATGGAGCCGGCCACACACACAAGGCTGTGGGGTTTGAACCCAGCCTGGGCCTGCTAAACAACAATAACTGCAACAACAAAATAGCAAGGCATTGTGGCTGGCGCCTGTAGTCCCAGCTACTTGGGAGGCTGAGGCAAGAGAATCGCTTCAGCCCAAGAGTTTGGGGTTGCTGTGAGCTGTGACGCCATGACACTCTATTGAGGGTGATGTTGTGAGACTCTGTCTAAAAAAAAAAAAACCGCTTAGCACTCATAGCACAATAGTTACAGCGCCAGCCACATACACTGAAGGTGGCGGGTTCGAGCCCAGACCAGGCCAGTTACAATGGCAACTGTAACAAAAAATAGCTGGGCGTTGTGGTGGGTGCCTGTGGTCCCAGCTGCTCGAGAGACTGAGGCAAAAGAATCGCTTGAGCCCAAGAGTTTGAGGTTGCTGTGAGCTGTGACTCCATGGCAGTCTACCAAGGGTGACATGGTAAGACTCATGTCTCAAAAAAAAAAAACAACAAAAACTTTTCATTGGCATTGAATATATAACATTGATATACTTAGGTAAACTCCACTTTCTTTAAACTATTATTTGGTATGCCATTTTTTTGTTTGTTTGAAACGGAGTCTCACTCCTGTGCCCTAGGTAGAGTGCTCCGGTGTCCTAGCTCACAGTAACTCTCATCTCTTGGGCTCAAACAGTCCCCTTGCCTCACCCTCCCCAGTAGTTGGGGCTATAGGTATCTGCCACCACACTCCACCAGGTTTTTTATTTTTAGTAGAGATGGGGTCTCACTTTTGCTCAGGCTGCCTCAATAAATATTTCAATAACCAAAATTCTGCTCTTGCCCATATTTATTTAATTCTTTACCCACTGTTGCTAGGGAATTTTGGTGTATATAATATTGTAATTTAAATATTTACTGCTTGCTTCATGATTCATGAAGCTTTCATTGGGATATACTAAGTAGATAAGTTATATAACATATTCTATACATCTAGTGGCCTTATGAGTAATCTTGTATTGAAATATATAACAAACATTTTTTCCCTTCTTTGTTAAAAAAAGAAGATTAATTTTGTTAACACTTAATGCAGTGATAATATAGTATTGTATTCAGGATGATATTTACTTGGTACTAGTAACACTGCTTTTGCTGGGTGATCTAAAGAAAATTTATTCTTGTAGATGGGAAAACTGAAGTCTAGTCGTGAGAGGCCTGGCAATGATAACTTGTGGCTCTATCTTGAGGCTTTTATCCCTAGTACTTTATATTTTTTATACTGTAGCTACCTAATTTTGGCTCTTCCTGACACAAGTTTATTTCCCTACCTTATATTTTATATTTTATTTTTTGAGACAAGTCTCACTGTTGCCCAGGCCAGAGTTCTGTGGCCTCACCCTAGCTCATAGCAACCTCAAGCTCTTAGGTTCAAGCAATCATCTTGCCTCAGCCGCCTCAGTAGCTGGACTACAGGCGCCTGCCACAAGGCCCAGCTAATTTTTCCATTTTCAGTATAGGCAGAGGTCCGCCTTTGCTCAGTCTAGTCTTGAACTCCTGAGCTAAAGAGATACTCCAGCCTTGGCCTTGCAGAGTGCTAGGATTACAGGTGGGAGCCACTGCGCTGCCCTTTCCCAACCTTTTAAACTATAGAAGGCACTGATAACCTAATAAATTTTTCTCATTTTTTTCTCTTAGATTGCGTGTGCACTAAATAAAAATGCTGTGTAAATTCTGTTTTCTAGAGGTATCTTTTAAGGTTTGATAAGAAAACACTTTATTTCTTTTTAAAAAGGCAGTAGCAAATTTTTCTCAGCCAAGGCTAATACTCATTTGGATGGATGTGTTAGTGATTGTTTGGAGATGAGGTTTGTCGTTTTAATACAGATGACAAAAGCTACCATATGGGTGTTTTCCTCTGGCTCATGTGCTTAAGATGGATTAACTACTCAGAGTTACTGGCCTGAAGTGTAAGGGCTTCCATAACAAAGAGGAGAGGTATGAAACAAAATTCAGAAAGACATTATCATCTGTAGATAGGTCTTTAATAATCTATTCGAGAATGCCATGAAAGAAGTTAAAACCACAGTAGTCTGAGACATCTAATACTGAAAAAAGAATTTTTTTTTTTTTGGCCCGGGCTGGGTTTGAACCCACAACCTCCAGGATATTATGGGGCCAGCTCCCTACTCCTTTGAGCCACAGGTGCTGCCATGAAAAAAGAATTTTTTGTTTTCATGTAATTCTTAGGCATAAAAAATTATTTAAGGCTCGGTGCCTGTAGCTCAGTGAGTAGAGTGCCGGCCACATACGCTGAGGCTGGTGGGTTTGAGCCTGACCCGGACCTGCTAAACAGCAATGACAACTGCAACCAAAAATAGCTGGGTATTGTGGCGGGCACCTGTAGTCCCAGATACTTGGGAGGCTGAGGCAAGAGAATCACTTAAGCCCAAGAGTTGGAGGTTGCTATGAGCTGTGACACCACCTCACTCTACCAGTCACTAGTCACATAGCGACTCTCTGTCCCCCCTCCCCACCAAATTACTTAAATATATTCGTCTCTTAATCTGACTGTGTAGGTAATGTCTGTCTTTCAGTTTACTGTCTCTTCCTTTGGGGATTTTATTAAACTAAAGAGAGTAATAAATTCAGTTTCATTAATTCTCCCTTCCCATGCTGTCCACAGGGAAGAAAGCCTAAACTAGTAAGACTCCAGTAACTTAAATATTTCTTTGTTATTCCTTAAGAAACTTAAAAATTAAAAAATAAAACAAACAAAAAAAAGAAACTTAAAAATTACAGCTTCAGCAAAGCAAGACCCTGTCTGACCTAAAAAGAGAAAAACTAGCCTGTGGTGGGTGCCTGTAGTCCCAGCTACTTGGGAGGCAGAGGCAAGAGACTCGCTTGAGCCCAGGAATTGGAGGTTGCTGTGAGATGTGATGTAACAGCACTCTATCCAGGGTGACAGCTTGAGGCTCTGTCTCAAAAAAAAAAAAAAAAATTAAAATGACCTTGAGGATTATTTTGAATATTGAATAGTAATTTTCCTAAAAATCATGTTACCCATGAGGTAGGAGTAGTATTGCTAACTACAACTAACAATAACAGAGCAGAACTTTATCTTTTTTTTTTTTTGAGACAGAGTTTCACTTTGTCAACCTCGGTAGAGTGCGGTGGCGTCAGCTCACAGCAACCTCTAATTCTTGAGCTCAAGTGATTCTCTTGCCTCAGCCTCCCGAGTAGCTGAGACTGTAGGCACCCTCCACAATGCACAGCTATTTTTAGAGACGGGGGTCTCACTCTGGCTCAGGCTGGTCTCAAACTTGTGAGCTCAGGCAATCCACCGCCTTGGCCTCCCAGGGTGCTAGGATTATAGGTGTGAACCACTGTGTCCGGCCTAGAACTTTTTCATTTACTGAGTACCTGTCATATTTCAGACTCTCTAAACCTATGGGTTATTTTATTTGATTCTTAACCCTGTTAGATATAAGTACTATTATTATTGTTTCAATTTTATACATTTGGTAATGAGGAAAATTTGGTATGAAGAAATCTTAGAAATACTATTTTCATTCAGTTGTATTATGTTGGCTGGAGTCTTGTGTTAACATGAAGTAACTTTGGGCATAAAATTATGATAGGAAACAGGCTCGGCGCCTGTGGCTCAGCGGGCTAAGGCGCCAGCCATGTACACCTGAGCTGGCGGTTCAAATCCAGCCTGGGCCCGCCAAACAACAATGACGGCTGCAACCAAAAAATGGTCGGGCGTTGTGGCGGGCACCTCCAGTCCCAGCTACTTAGGAGGCAGAGGCAGGAGACTTGCTTGAGCCCAGGAATTGGAGGTTGCTGTGAGCTGTGATGACCATGGCACTCTATCCAGGGTGACAGCTTGAGGCTCTATCTCAAAAAAAAAAAAAAAGGAAACAAATTTTACTGAGGCTTAGCAAGAGGTTAAGTGATTTGTCCAGGGACAACACATGCTTTACACTGAGCCAAGATTTGAATCTAGATCTCTGAATCCCAAACCCATATAACCATTATTCTATTATTATTATTATTATACTAAGTGAATTGTATTCACTAGTCTTATTTTATTTGGAAAAAGTTGTTCAGATTATTCATAGAATGCATCACTTACCTCTTAGATTGCATGTTATGGTAAAAGAATTTTAGTTACTTTGCTTCCGCATGTTTACTGTCTTCTGCCTCCTCTGGAGTATGCGATAGGTGTGGAGAATGTAAAGCCTCCAGAAATCCTGGTCCTAAAGTTTAGCCTGTTAGTTATTGGAACTTCTCAATTTTAAGAATATACTACCCATTTTCTCTTTGTCTTTTCACTAATGTTTGTTGTTGGTGCCCTTCTGCAGCAGTGATTCCAGTAGTAGTTCAAGTGATGACTCTCCAGCACGATCAGTTCAATCGGCAGCAGTTCCAGCACCCACTTCACAATTGCTTTCATCTTTGGAAAAAGATGAGCCCCGTAAAAGTTTTGGGATCAAGGTTCAGAATCTTCCAGTACGCTCTACAGGTAAAATTTTGTATTGACTATACTTATTCGGTGCTATAGCTGAGGAATGAGATAGGACAGCTTGGATTTTATACTTATAAACAAGTTTTCCTTTTGTGGTTCATTAACATTTAATTCCATGTAGGAAAAAGCAAGTGATCATTATAATTTTATGTAGTTTCAGTTTGTTGTCCTTTTACATATACACGGTGTCCATAAAGGTTGTGTGCAATTTAAAATTACACACTATTTTAAATTGCACATAAACTTTATGGCCGCTCTATATAAAAATTACACAGTAGGTGATATTTCATTTATACATACTGCATAATACACATCTACATATACATTGTGTGTATACATGTATACATACAATGATTGTGTGTTTATAGCTAGAATATAAAGAAAGCATTATTTATTTATCTATTTATTTTTGAGACAGAGTCTTACTTTGTCACCTCAGTAGAATGCCATGGCATCATAGCTCACAGCAATCTCAAACTCTTGTGCTCAAGTGATTCTCTTGCCTCAGCCTCCCAAGTAGCTGGGACTATAGGCGCCTGCCACAAGGCCCAGCTATATATATATATATTTTTAAGGGATGGGAATCTCGCTCTTGCTCAGGCTGGTTTTGAAATCCTGAGGTCAGGCGATCCACCCGCCTTGGTCTCCCAAAGTGCTAGGATTTTAGGCATGAGCCACTGCGCTTGGCCATGATTTATTTTTGAATAAATATGTTTCTAGATTAAGTTCTTAGTATTGGAGGAAATTTGATATGATGAAATACTGATACTATGCTAAGCATGGTAGATCACACCTGTACTCCTAACACTCTGTAAGGCTGTGGTGGGAGGATGGCTTGAAGTTCAAGACCTGCATGAGTAGGAATGAGAGCCCGTGTCTACTAAAAGTAGAAAAATTAGGTGGCGGGCACCTGTAGTTCCAGCTACTTGGGAGGCTGAGGCAAGAAGATCGCCTAGATCCAGGAGTTTGAGGTTGCTGTGAACTAGGATGATGCCATAGTACTCTAGTGTGGGCAACAAAGTGAGACTCTGTCTTAAAAAAAAAATTAATACTGTAGCCGGGCGTTGTGGCAGGCATCTGTAGTCCCAGCTACTCGAGAGGCTAAGGCAAGAGAATCGCTTAAGCCCAAGAGTTAGAGGTTGCTGTGAGCTGTGACATCATGGCTCTGTACCCAGGGCGACGGAATGAGACTCTGTCTCAAAAAAAAAAAAAAAAAAAAAAAAATAATAAGTAAAATAAAATAAATTTGAAAAGTAATACTGATACTATTTTTATTATGTTTGCCTAAAGTCTTAACTTACATGAAGGTATTTCCAACATAAAATTACGTATTATTTCACAATAGTAGTATTGTGAAAATACTAATTAATTTCACAATACTAGCATTTTATTTTATTTTATTTTATTTTTTTTAATAATTTTATTAAATCATAATTGTGTACATTGGTGCAATCATAGGGCAGAATGTGCTTCATATACAATCAGAAACATTTTGATCATACTGTGAGAGATAGCCCTCATAGCATTTTCTTAATCACTATA
>CAUYRH010107748.1:0-16230 GCA_963574655.1 Perodicticus potto | reverse complement strand
GCAAGAGACTCACTTGAGCCCAGGAATTGGAGGTTGCTGTGAGATGTGATGCCACAGCACTCTATCCAGGGTGACAGCTTAAGCCTCTGTCTCAAAAAAACAAAAAAAGAAAAGCCTCAAAAAAATTTTTGTCAATAAATAACATTTCCAAATATCTATAAGCAATATTAAAAACTGATGAATAGGGTGGTGTCTGTGGCTCAAAGGAGTGTGGTGCCTGCCCTATATACCGGAGGTGGGGGGTTCAAACCCAGCCCCAGCCAAAAACCACAAAAAAAAAAAAAAACCAGAAAAAACTGATGAATAGATTATTATTTCCTTTTAGTAGAGTTTCTATTAACTTCCTTCTTTTAGTAATGGAGTGATGCCTTGATGCTTAAGATTTTTTTTGAAGTTTACTTTTCATATCAGTATGTGACACTATTTCACTGCTCACCCAAGAAAAAGTTATTTTCTCACATATGCTGACATATTTGCCCCCTTTAGTGCCACACCCAAAATACCTAAAAGCATCACCACTCCCCCCAAAAGATACTTTCATTCAGCAAGTAACTGTTTGCAAAATTATTAAAGGTACATCTGGACAGTGGGGATAAATGGTAACAAGATAAAGCTACCTTTATGGAGCTTTTATTATAGTGGACACTGCCAGTGAACAAACAAATTAACAAATCAATTGAGGACTTACCATCAGACTTCTCCAGAAAAATAGAACCATGCGCGTATGTGTGTGCATGTATGTGTAAAGAAATTTGTAATAAGAAATTGGTTCATGCAATTACGGAGGTGTGCACAATCTGAAATCCACATAGTTGATATTCTAAGTTTGATTCCAAAGGTCAGCTGGCTGTGACAGAACCAGTTGAAAGGTCATCCAGCTGAAGAATTCTCTCTTCCATGGAGGAGGTCAATCTTTTATTGTGTTCAGACCTTCAACCTCCTATTCACATTGAAGGAGGGCTATCTGCTTTACTTAGCCTACCAGTTTAATGCTAATCTCATCTGAAAATACCAAATAATGTTTGACCAAATATCTGGGTACCCATGGCCCAGTCAAGTTAATACATAAGATTAACCATCATAAAGATATCAAAAACAAGCAAGTTGAAAATAAATAAGATATTTTACTTTTATGACCAGTAGGCTCAGCGGAAATAAACCTGGTGATTTTCACCTCACAGTGCTATGGGAGAAAGTGAATGGGGAATGGCGAGGCCAATCTAGACATGGGCTTAAGGTTTCTCTTTAAAAACATCAGTATTCAAATGCCATCTTGGAGTTGATTATTCACATCTGGTCTTATTTATTTGGTGCCAATCATGTTACATCAGTTAAAATGGCTTCTTTTTTTTTTTTTTTTTTAAGTCAATGGAATTGCCTTCTTAAGGATATAGGGTTTTACATCCCTATTTCACTCATGTGATTTGTAGCAATTCCATGCCTGATGGATTCAGGATGCTGGCAGCTATGCCAGTTTCACCCCAGGTTCATATGCCTTCTTTGATTGTAATGGATTTAATTCAAGCACACCATAAAATAAAACATTCATAGTCAGTGTACATAAGGATGCCATAAGAGAAATATTTACACATTTAAACTAACATACAGAATCACTTTACAACCCCTGTGTTTGGTACAACAATAACATCATTACATAGAATAAACAGGACTGAATCATTTTCCAAACTTGGGGCCTCCATAAATAGTAGTATGCATTCTTGGCTCAATGTTATAATCGTTTTTGGTAACTTTATATAGTCTAATAAAAGACTTATTATAAAACTGCTTTGAGCATGGCCCTAACTCATGATGTATCTTTAATACATGGTATCATTATCGAGCAGGTCAAATCTTTACTTTCTTTTCACACATCTGCATTGTTCAGAAGGCCCACTAAAGTCAAGAGACTTGATTGCTGGCTTTCTCTTTTTTTTTAAGAAAGAGTTTATTAGATAATAAAATCACACTTAAGGACACTAAGGAATATTTGTAACAGATGTGAAATGTAGAGCTACAATAATATAAATACCCATGTATATTAGTTTCCTATAGCTATGTAACACACTACTACAAATTTAGCAGGTTAAAACAACACCCATGTATGTACTAGCTCCCACAGTTCTATAGGTCAGAAGCCAAGTGTGGTGGGACAGGGGTTCTGCACAGGGTACCACAGAGAAAAATCAAAGTGTCAGCTGAGCTGACTTCTCATCAGAGACTCTAGGGGGAAAAAATTAGCTTCCCAGGTCACTCTTCTTGTCAGCAGAATTCAGTTCCCTATAGTTATAGGATTTAATTTCTCATTTCTTCGATATGTGCTCTCCTCCATCTTCAAGGCAGCAATGGTACATCCAATCTTTCTCACACTTTCAATTCTTGACTTCCTACTGTAGCTAGTGTTTCTGGACAAAACACTCTGCTTTTAAAGATTTCATGTGATTAGATTTTGCCCACCTGGGTAATCCTTCTTTTGATTTCCTTTTCTATGTCCTAACTAATTTTTACATCATTTGACCTATTTTCAGGAGCCAAAGTTTCTCAAAATCAACTGATTAGTAACCTTAATTACATCCGAAAAATCCCTTTTGTGATCTCCCATGACATAATCACAGGCATAACATAAGGGGGCAGAAATCATTAGGGCCATCTTAGAATTCTTCTTACCACACTTTGTACCCAGGAAAAAGATGGAAACATTGTCAACCTCCTGCAAAAACTTCTTTTATCTCTTTCTAACAATCCCAAATTCTGGGTCTAGACTTTCCTTGCCTTTCTTTTCCCTCCTTTATTATCGATACATATGTAACATTTAAATTTATTTCTCCTGTATTGTTTTCTGAACCTTATTCTACAGCCTTTTCAGTATTTTTACAACTCGATTTTGCCCTCTTTTGATCAAGTTTTCTTTCCACTTGTTCAATGTTTTTTGTCAATGTTTTTTGTTCAATGTTTTTGTCAACCTATTTTATAGGTTTCTCTAGATATTTTAATACATATATTGAACAACTCAATGTTCATCAATGTCTTTCCTTTCCTCCTCAGTAATGTAAGTATCCTGATCATTTTTCTCCCAATTTTTATATTATGTTCTTTTATAGCTTAAATTTGACATTATTTCTGTTCATATAGTGTTCATTTACCAATATTTTTCTACTTACTTTTATATCTCAAACCATCCATCCTGGACCATTTAGGAAACTTTTGGATGACAAACATATCTTGGTATTTCCTCTTAATGAGTATTTTTTTATAGTTATTCAACTCTTATACCCTGGTTTGTCTGAAAAGGCTTTATTTTTGAAATCAATGATTATTCTTTGTTGTTGTTGTTGTTGCAGTTTGGCCAGGGCTGGGTTCAAACCTGCCACCCTCAGTATATGGGACCAGTGCCCTACTCCTGAGCCATAGACACCGCCATTAATGCTTATCTTTAAAAGATATTTTCTCTGAGTATGCAACTCTGGTTGATAGCTTATCTTTTTTATCTTTCTTATCACATGAAAAATATTTTATTACTGTCTGTGGCTTCCACTGTAGCAAAATAGCTGTTAGGAAGTTAAGTGACAGCTAAATTCCATTCATTGGTGGTCATTGTTATTTCCTTCTTCCTATTTTCAATTTGTTCTCTCATTTTGGCATTCTGCATTTTTCCCTATGGTCATCAGATGTATATACAATATATATATGTATTTGTGTGTGTGCATATACTTATATACATATAGACATGTGTGTGTCTCTACATCTGCAGTCCATGAGACTTGTTGGATTCCAGAGTCAGGAAAATGTAATTTAACAATTCTTGAAAATGTATGGCCATTATCTCTTTGAAAGTTATCTTTCCCATTCTTCTTATTCTCCCCCGTTAAAACCCCATTTAGAGGCTCGGCGCCCGTGGCTCAACGGGCTAAGGCGCCAGCCACGTATACCTGAGCTGGCAGGTTTGAATCCAGCCCGGGCCCGCCAAACAACAATGACGGCTGCAACCAAAAAATGGCCGGGTGTTGTGGCGGGCGCCTGTAGTCCCAGCTACTTGGGAGGTGGAGGCAAGAGACTCGCTTAAGCCCAGGAATTGGAGGTTGCTGTGAGCTGTGATGCCACGGCACTCTATCCAGGGTGACAGCTTGAGGCTCTGTCTCAAAAAAAAAAAAAACCCATTTAGAATGGTAGACTGTTGACACTATTGTGCGTTCCCCTTCTGGAGCTCCAATTACACTGATGTGAATCTTCCTCTGCCCTTCATTTAACCCATCTTCCAATTTCTATACCTGTGCTCCATTCTGAATAATCTAGTCAGATCTTTCTTCTCGTTCTCTAATACATGGTTTTTTATTTTTTAATTTTTATTTTATAATTTGTTTATTTTTTGAGACCCAGTCTTACTCTGTTGCCCTGGGTAGAGTGCCCTGACATCATAGCTCACAACAACCTCAAACTCTCGGGCTCAAGAGATCCTCTTGCCTCAGCCTCCTGAGTAGCTGGGACTACAGGCACCTGCCATCAAGCCAGGCTAGTTTTTCTATTTTTAGTAGAGATGGGGGTCTCACTCTTGCTCAGGCTGGTCTCAAATTCCTGAGCTCAAGCAATTCACCCACCTTAGCCTTCCAGAATGTTAGGATTACAGGCATGCACTACCCCTCCTCGTACAGAAAGCAATTTCTAATAATCCTACTGCGAAGAATAGTAGGCAAGAGCTGGATTTTTAAAACTTTTTTAACCTCTCGTAGCAGTGCCAGATACCCTCTGCCCCAGACTGTAGCCACCGTGCCCCTCTCCGCCAGCCGTAATCACCACATCATTTCAAAGCTTCCTTCCTTTTCCCCAGGAGTTTCTCATTTGTGGGTGTTGTTTATGTTCTTTTGGCATCTATGTTTGGCTCTATAGTAAAGCTTCTTTAGTTAATCTTGGAGAAAGGAGCTTGCCCAAACCAGGAGAAACCACCTCTCATAAACGACTAGGCTAGAAATTTACATTCCCAATCAACAATTAAACCCCTGGCATTTATATCAAAATAGTTAGCTCCAGATAAATCCTCATGTGTATCCACATGTATGCAGCAATTTCTCTTTCCTAAGTCATGTTTCCATTTTGGAAATGAAAAAAGTTAGCTTTATGTATTTTTAATAATCAAAACACTTGTATTTGCAGTTAAAAAACTTTCAAACTCATAAGAATCTCTCATTCTTGGCATCTCTGTCTATTGTTTTTACCTCTTCTCTTTCTGTCCTACTGGAGAGTACCAATATCTCTCATCATCATCCTTTTTGATGGAAGTGAAAAAAGAATGGCTTTATAATTAATATCCTTCATCCTCAGTTAGCTCCAAGACTCAAGAATGTCTTTATAATTAATATCCTTCATCTTTTACTGTTGGTGCAAACCTCACGAGTTTTTTAAAGTAGCATTTTTTTCATTCATCTTTGAAATGTACCTATGTGCTTTTTAATTTTTCTTTATGTCAACTCAGAAGGCTATGCATGCAGAGAAAATTTCCTTTTCCCTCGCTAAGACTGGTTGCCTCTAAATTCTCCTGCTCCCTTGAAATCACACACAGGCTGGCTGAAATGCCACACGTTATTTATTGCCCAAACACTTTTCATTCCGTGTTTCTGTGCTGCACAAGAAACTAGCAAAAACAGAGGAGCTCGAAAGCACACACATTTGTTACAGCACGGTTTCTGTGGGCAGGCCTCCCGACACAGCTTACTGGGGCCTCTGGGTAAGGTCTTACAAGGCTGCAGTGGAAGTGGTGGCCAGGACTGGCTTCCCTCTGGGACTCAACTAGGGCAGGATCTGCTTCCCAATTCGTATTGGCAGCAGTCGGTTCCATGTGGCTTTTTTCTGGCAACTTGCTTCTTCACAGCCAACCAGGGAGAGAAAGAAAGAAAGAGAGAGAGACACTCCAGAGCCAGTCGGCTAGCAAGACAGTCATATTATAATGTAACATGATCACAGAACCGACACACCATTACCATCACCATATTCTTTTGTTCAAGTCACGGTCTGGCCCACATTTGAGAGGACTACACGAAAGCCTGAAGATCCAGAGGAAGGGGTCAAGGGGATCCACCCACCGCCACTTCCAGTTTGTCTGCCATACCACTACTACTTCAATCCCGGAAGCTCTCATCTTCCCCAAGCCAGGAGACCAGATTTCTGGGCTTCCTGATGTATTTGTAGAATATGGTCTCAGCAGCCTTGCAACTTCTGCGGATATTCATGGAGTAACTGTCCAGGAAAGACTGCTCTCTACCTTGACTTAACTCAAATGTGCCAAAAGTTAAATGCTCAAGGATTAGTCAGGATTTAAGTTTGGATTCATGCAACAGAGACTGAAAGTGACTTTACTCGAACTGAGTTTCGTTCCTTTCTCCGAGAACAGTCCAGATTTGTGAAACAGCTCTAAGGCTCTGTTTCCCAAGGTTATCAGGGATCCTGGCTATGTCTGTGTTTTTGCTGTGTCATCTACACAGTATTGTCCTCATCCCGTGGTGCAAGAAAGTTTGTTGTCAGGTTCATAGTTTAAGCAGTGATATACAGGAAGGGGAGAAAGCATATTACCAGAAATTACATCTGTAACTTCCCCATTCTGCCCAGAAGTCATTTACATGGACTCACCTACCACGAGAGGCTGGCAGGTGGAGGTTTTATTCTGAACAGTTATATTTTTAACCAAAAAAAAAATTAAGGATTCTATGAACAAAAGAAAAGGGGAGAATAGAAATCAAAAGATAACCAGCATTAATGCCATGAATCTTAATTCCACTGAGGTATCTTTTCTTCCTGTTTTTCCCTCAGTGAGCTAAAGGAAACCCTCTTACTGAAATCTCCCCCAGACCTCCTACACAGCCAAGTCAAATTGTGCTTTTGAAAATGGGGTATTTGAGAACAAAATAAAATGTTTTATTTTAAAATAAAAATTTAAAAGACATTCATTTATTGGACAAGAGGGTGAAAGGAAAAAGCAGGATGTGTGCCACAGCGCTGTTCGCAATTTAATATTTTAGGTTTTCCCACCCCTTTTCTGGCTTCAGAATTGGAAGAATTCGGAATCCCAAGTCTGTCTCCTCCTTTGTGTTTTAGTTAGACATAAAGGTTTACTTCTCATCGGTTATCTAAAATCAGCAGAGAAATAGCCCTGGGACCTACTTTAAGAAATGAAATAAAATAACATTATGAATTTAAACATTTTCTGGTAGTCCAGTTAACAATGGCAAGAATTTCATCTTAATTTTTTTTCATAGTGTTTGTAATTTGTATGAACATGGGACACGCGTTCACATACCTGTGCCCCTTAAGGTGACATCATCACAAATAAAGCTTCAAGTAAGGACTCTTCTTTTTTTTGTCCCCAGTGATTTTTTTTTTTCAGATTAATATTGGGGCAATAGGATTAGGTTACATAGTTTACTTTTGTAAGGTTCAAGTTTGAGTTATTGTTGTGTTCTTCACCTAGGAAACGTGTCATATACCTAAGCAATGTACCCATTGAGAGGGGATTCACCCCATCTCTTCCCCCCTCCCCACAATTTGAATTTGAGTTCTTTTTCTCAGGTGAGCACCTAGCTGATAACCTACTGGTTCAAATTTAGTACATGTGATGCTTGTTTTTCCATTCTTAGGATATTTCACTTAGGAGAGTGTTCTTCAAATCTGTCCAGCTTGTTGCAAGAGATATGATGCATGTATACCACCATTTTATTAACCCATCCATGTGTTGAAGGGCTCTTGGGTTGTTTCCACATCTTTGCAATTGTGAATTGTACCACTATAAACAATAAAGTGTGAATGAATGTCCTTATGGTAAAATGTCTTTTTTTCTTTTGGGGAAATACCTAGTAAAGGGATTGCAGGATCAAATGGCAGGTCTACTTTTAGTTCTTTAAGGAATCTCCATACTTCTTTCCATAGAGGCTGTACTAGCTTTCAGTCCCACCAACAGTGTGTGAGTGGTCCCTTCTCTCTGCACCTACACCAGCGTCTGTTGCTTTGAGACTTTGTGCTGTGGGCCATTCTCATGGGACTTAGATAATATTCCAAGGTGGCTTCGATTCGCATTTCTCTAATTAATAGGGACAATGAGCATTTCTTTATGTGTTTGTTGGCCATTCATCTATCCACATAAGAAAAGTTTCTGCTCATCTCTTCCCCAGTTTTTAATGGGGTTGTTTGATCCTTTCTTGTTGATTTGCTTGAGTTCTTTATAGATTCTGGTTATCAACCCTTTGTCAGGAGTAGAGACTTGATTGTGCTGTGTATCTATGAAGGATCCCTAAAATCATATGGGAATACATGTGCATAGCATAACAAAGGCCTTGAAGTATAGCCCTAAACATCACCACTGGTTAGAGCAGGGGTTCTCAACCTGTGGGTCACGACCCCTTTGTAACAATGAAAATACATCCTGCGTATCAGATATTTACATTAGGATTCATGACAGTAGCAAAATTACAGTTATGAAGTGGCAAAGAAAATAATTTTATGATTGGGGGTCACCACAATATGAGGAACTGTATTAAAGGGTCACAGCATTAGGAGGTATTTGAAAGGTTGAGAACGACTGGGTTAGAGGGATCGGGCATCAGATGGGGGCAAGTGGAGGAGGTCTCATGTGGAAGGCTGAATAAGGAGCCCAGCAAGGATGTCCGCAGCCTCATCCCTGGAAACTTTGACTATGTTACTGTCTAGGGTAAATGGGACCTCACAGATAAGACTAAGTTAAGGATCTTCGATTGGGAAGATTATCCTGGACTTTCCGGGTAGGCCCTAAATGTAATCACAGGTATATTTGTGAGAGGTGGGTAGAGGGAGATTTGACACAGGAGAGGGTGAGATAACAAAAGGAATCAGGGTAGGAAAAGATGTGATGTGGCCATAAACCAAGGAATGAGGACAGCCCCCAAATATAGAAAAGCCACGAAAATGGATCCTCCTCCAAACCCCTGGTGGGCGTGCTTCCTTTGCTGACACTTTGATTTTTGGCTCACTTAGACCCATTTAGGACTTCTGACTTCCAGAACTATAAAAGAATAAATCTGAGTGGCTTTAAGCCTCCAGGTTTGCAGTAATCTGTTACTGCATCAGTAGAAAACTAACATAGCTCAACTTCAACTTTTTCCCTTGATCACTCCTATACATTGGAGGGTTTCTTTCTTTTTTCTTTTTTTTTTTAAAAAACAAACACATATTATTTTTCGTAATTAGAAAGCAATAAAGAGAAAAAATATTATTTATGATCATTAAAATGATTTTGTACCTTGTGAATTTCTAAACATGTATTTCATCATTTGTTCAAAAAGAATTATTTGTGTAAAAAGACAAGCTGAAGGGTGCACATTTATGTTGTCATCAACTGATCTGTCAGTGGTCTAAATTTTAGAGGAAGAATGTGAGTAGTAAGCCAACCAGTCCAGGAACTTTGCCTTTGCCAACTTTATTGCTGTTACTGATGTTACTGTTTGTTTTTCACGAGTTTGGTTTCTTGTAACCATGTGAAAGAATCACATATTTGCAGTATAATGGCCAACCAAGAAGACAGGATTATGATTTCAATTTGTTTCTCTGCATTAACCAGTCATATTGCTGAGACTTTTAATGATTAAAAAGAAAATAACCTTATTGAGTATAGGCTTTCTCTTTGATGAGGGTATGCAAAGCTTTCCTCCTAGTCTTCTCTTTACTATTATTTTTGGTCCAAATCCATGGAAATAGCCCCAGATGAATTTGACCCAGTTTTTTTCCCTGATCATTTTTTTATCTTAATAAATTGGTCCTTGAAGATTAGGAATATCCCCATGTAGTAAAGAGCCCACATCCTTTGAAAAAAAAAATACCAGATAATAGAAAAATGGTAGGTTGGGCCACTTGTTTTTTCTTTCCATCTCTGCTATTTATAGACTTTAGCTTTTCTGTAATCTCCAGCCAGCAGAGGGAACCACAGTATGTACCCCTCTCCCATAAGCCACCAATGCTTCAGACCTATCCTCTAGTGGGTTGGTACCCTCCCGCACCACCAGAATGTCCTTTTCTTGCTTCCACAAACACTGCATTGCTTTCTTAGAAAAGAAAAAGACTCGTGACTCTCTCATGTCTTCCTTCATTTGGTCCAAACTGTAATGTATGCAGCAGGAATTCCACGACATTTCTACCATGTGGTTGGCATGGTTTCTAATTAAAGATTTGTCTTATTTTGTCCCCCAAACTTTATTACTTTGGCCTTTCTTTTGAGTGGAGTTTGGGGGTGAAGAATTAAAATCAGTAATAGGTAAGCTTGCTATTCTATTATACTTTTATATTCCGTGGTTATCTAAGTCTTTTAATTTTCCTAAAATAAATCTATATTATTTGTATAATTTAAAAATGATGGCTGGGTGTGCTGACTTATGCTTGTAATCCTAGCACTCTGGGAGGCTGAAGTGGGTGGATTGCTTGAGCTTAAGAGTTTCAGACCAGCCTGAACAAAAGCGAGACCTATCTCTACTAAAAACAGAAAAACTAGCTGGTGGCATTGTGGCAGGAACCCATAGTCCCAGCTACTTGACAGGCTGAGGCAAGAAGAGCACTTGAGCCCAAGGTTTGAGGTTGTTGTGAGCTATGATGTCACAACACGCTACACAGGACAACTGAGTGAGACTCTGTGTCAAAACAAAAAATAAATATAAATTTAATCTAAATTCACCCAAAAATAAATGTCATTAAAATTTCATTCTAGTATTTTCCAAGCAATGAATTAATCTCACAACAAATATTTGAACTTACAGTGTTCCAGAATGACATTAGCTGAGTTGTAACTTTTACTGTTAGTATGAAAATTACTTGAGCCAACTGGAATGCACCTCTCCTCAGGAAAACAGAGGTGAAAAGGATACAAATAAGAAGCTTTGATTTTATGCTGAAGCAGCCTCTCTGAGTCTTTTCAATCCAAAGACTATTATAGCCAGGATGAAACATCAGCATTTAGATTAACAGCTGGATGCTGTTTAAAATATTTCCTTAATTATAATCTATTTAATTTTTTGCAGTTTAAGGGATTTTTGATGTTATTGTTACTGAAGAAAATCTCTTACTTGTGTTTCTTGTATGACAATCTTGTGTTTCTGGGATGCAGAGCTGGAAAATATGGTGGCAATTGCACTGGAAAGCTGTCTTATTTTGCTCTTTTAAATTTTACATCCAAGTAATGATTTTCTTTAGGGATAGGTCCTGAAAAAAAAAGTCAATCTCACTAAATCATGTAGAAATAGAAGTTGCCAAAGCTGGAATTAGCTCAATGAATCATAGGGAAAAATTACAAAAAGCAAGTAAGGGTGTTTACTTCCTCCCAAAACACAGAAAGACCTGAGCAATCTAGAAGCAACATGAGCTCAGGATTCTGGTTTTTCTCACTCCTAGCCTATGTTATAACCAGCATAGCAACAGCTCTCACAGAGCCAAGGAGAATCTTTACTGCTTCAACAGAGACCAATTAGCACTCTACACATGACTCAGACTAAAAGAAATTCAAAAACAATTCTAGACCTAGTCTCATTTTGACCAAAATAATAATAGCAATAAAAAGCAAAACACATAAACTATAGTATCAAGATACAATACCAATGATGCCTATATATACAAATTAAGAAAAGGAAGAAGAAAAAGGAAACTAGTCACTAAGTGCTTCTCAGTCACTAGTCACTGGGAAGTTTAGGCAGCCCATATATTTCCAATAAAATGTTCAGGAGATGGTACTGTAGTTGTATAATCTGTGGTCCTATTTCTCAGAAAGTATTTTGAGGTTCTCCCTTAGACAAAGGGAAGAAGGAGAAACATAGGAAAAAAACAAAAACAGAAAACAAAACAATTAACAACAGATGGGATAAACAGAAAACAAATCACTAAACACTAGTGCTATAATTTGAACATATTCCCGAGAGTCCACGTGTTGGAAACTTTACTCCCAATGCAACAGTGTGGTGAGGTGGGGCCTAATAGAGGTGATTATGCTATGAGAGTTCTGCTCTCATGTATAGATTAATGTCATTATCAAGAGAGTGGGCTTGTTATAAAAGTAATTTGGTCTCCTCTTGCTCTCTCACTCTCTCACCCTCTCACCCTTCTGCCTTCCACCATCAGACGACACAGCATGAAGACCCTCATCAGATGCTGGTATCATGCTCTTGGACTTCCCTGTCTGCAGAACCATGAGCAAATAAATTATTGTTAATTACAAATTACTCAGACTGTGGTATTCTGTTATAGCAACATAAAATAGACTAAGACAGCTACTTGTATTAAATGTAAATCCACCAAAATATTATAACTAAAAGGCATAAATTATCAGAGTTGATTTTTAAAAAAGAAAAAAGCAAACCACATTACGTTCTATCTATAAGACACACACTTAAAATGTGACATTGATAAATTGAAAGTAAACACATGTAAAAAGACATCCCATACAATAAAAAAGCTGGTGTGCCTATGATAGCAAAGTAGACTTTCAGAAAAAAAAATTCCTAGAGATAAAGTATAACATTCCAAAATGATAGCATAGTTGATCAACCAGAAAGACAAAATTCTAAATGTGCTTGTACCTCAAAAAAAAAAAAAAAAAGCATTATAAAAAAATATGCTGGAGGTGGCAGGTTCAAACCCAGTCATAGCCCAAAACTGCAAAAAAAAAAAAGCATTATAAATGTGCTTGTACCTGACTAAGAAGCAAAAGCTCATAGAAATTAAAGGAAGAATTAGAGAAATTCACAATCACTGTTAGAAATTTTAACCCCCTTCTTGGTAATTGACAAAACAACTATACAGAAAATCAGTGAGGGTCTCAGACATCTGAGAAAATGTCTGAACTACACTGTTAATCACATTTACCTAAATTGACATTTATAGGACACAACCCCTAGGACATGGGATGTTCACTAATCTGGATTATATAGGCTGAGACAAAAAAAAAAAAGTCCAGTAAATCTCAAGAGATTGAAGCCTTACACAACTTACTCTGTGACCACAGCAGAATTGAATCAGAAATTAATGACAAAATATATCTAAAGCTTCTCTAGATACTTGGAAAGAAATACACATTTGAATAATTTATGGGCCCTTCTTCCCCTGTTTTGTAGTCATATAATTCTTTAATGAGACAATCATTGTAGTGAATTTGTCATATGCATACAGAAGTGTAGATGCTCTATGCATTTTCACACACACATGCTGTAGCCATATACTATATTGTGCATACTGAGACACATTTGACAATGGAAAGGGACACAATAATTATAATGAAACAGCAGACATAAACTAAGACATATAGTGACACTACACATATCCCACAACCTACACCATGTTTTGCACCACAATGTTACTTAATTTGAAATGAATAATGAAGACAAATAGTATCTTTCCCTCGGGAAAAATATCATAACATGAGTTTTAAAACTAAAAAGCAAAGTGGTAAATAACCGATAATATTAAGATAAAATCACAAGGCAAACTTTAAAATTTTGACAGGAAATACATAGCACATCAAAACAGGTGAAAATATACTGAGGTATTATTTAAAGATAAAAATTTTTGCCTGAAGGACTGAAAAATTTTTGCCTGAATTTTAACTCGAAGGACTAGGAAAAGATGGATGAAATAAGTCTTTTTAAAAAGCAGAAAATAAAAGCCTTTGCAGAAATGAGTAAACTAGAAACCAAATACGCACATGAAAAAAAAAATAAGAAAAGAAAAAGAGGAGGATTTTTGCAGCTTTAAAAAAATAGCAAAACACTGGAAACAATTTCAAAATCTATTACTAAGAGAATAGAAATAAAATGTGGCACATTGATATAAAGAAACAGAACAAAGCCATTAAAATCAGGGGTTCACAACCTTTATGGCACCAGGGACCAGTTATATAGAGACAATTTTTCCAGGGACTGGGAGGAGGGGGGGAGAAGGGAGTGGATTCTCATAAGGAGCATGCAACCTGAATCCCGCACATGCACAGTTTACAGTAGGGTTCGTGCTCGTATGAGAATCTGATGCTGCAACTGATGTGACAGGAAGTAAAGACATGTTAGTCCAACTTGATGGGGGTAATTCCATTAAGAAAATGGCAGTATACAAATGAACGAAACATTTTTTTGAGGGGAGAGAAAGAGTTATTGATGAAGAGAGGTCAGGGTGGCCAACGACAAGTAGTACTTTCAAAAACATAGCAAAAATTTGTTGAATTGTGCGCCAAAATCATTGGTTGACTGTGAGAAGCATAGCAGACCAAGTAAACATCATTAGAGAAACACTCAGGAACATCTTAACTGAAAATCTTGGCATGAGAAGGTATGGCTCTTGTATCATGATAATGCACCAGCTCACACTGGGAGTTTTTAGCTAGGAAACAAATAAGTTTATTGGAACACCCTTTCTATTCACTGGATCTAGCCTCCACCCTTTTTTTTACCCAAAGAAAAAGGGAAAACTGAAAGAAAGATATTTTGATGACACTCAGGAAATCAGGGGTAATAAGACAACAGCTCTGATGGCCATTCCAGAAAACAAATTCCAAAATTGCTTTGAAGGGTGAACTAGGCTCTGGTATCAGCACATAGCTTTCCAAGGGGAGTACTTCAAAGGTGACCATAGTAATATTCAGCAGTGAGGTATGTAGCACTTTTTCTAGGATCAGTTTGTGAACTTAATTGTCAGACCTCATATACACAGGGAAACAGGCCATCCACAGGCATGAATCCAGTCAGGGTGCACTGTACTGCAGAGGACTACCCCATTCTCCAGCTACACAGCAAAGCTCCACCATGTGGTTCTCATCAAAGACCTCAAAAGAGCATCTCACATCATAATCTAAAGAGACGACCCTAGATTAGATGCAGGCCTAACACATACTCATTTCAGGATTTGGTAGAGGTATTTTCTATTGTATAACATATGTAGTCATTTGTGGTACATAAATTGGATTTTTACAGGCTGCGCAGATTCCATAAAGACCCCCTACCTCCTTTTTATACCCTTTATTACAATAGTTTGTATAAACATTGACAATCCTTTGAGTTGTGTTAATTGGGTGGTATAACTTCTGCATCCTGGAAGAGAAACTAGCCTGGAGGCTCAGGATTGAACAAGGGAAGGACCAAGGTGGAACGAAAACAAACGACTGAGTCAGGGAGTTTGGCAGGGTGAGCATGTGCAGGTGGGGGAAGAGGGAAACCAACAGGGGAGGGACAAATAGAGACTCTGCCCTGACATAGGCTAGGTCCTTCCCAGTGCTCCCGAAACCAGCCTCCCTTGTGCCTCACAAACTCCTCACCTGGGCAGAATAATGGCCTCCCCAAAAGTCCACATCCTAAGCCCAGAACCAATGACGATGTTACCTTATGTGGCAAAAGGAACTTTGCAAAATTTACTTATTAATAGTTAAAGATCTTGAGATGAAGAAATTATCCTACATTATTTGGGTGGGGCCAATGTAATCACAAGGTCCTTATGCGAGAACGGCAGATGAGAGGACAGAGGTCAAAGGCAGAGGTCAGAGAAAGAGAGATGGGGAAGTGGAGCTGCAGGCATTGAACATGGAGGAAGGCGCCTTCCCCAGGGTAAGTGGGCAGCCTCTAGAAGCCAGAAAAGCCAAGGAAAGGGATTCTCCCCCAGAACCTCCAGAAGGAATGTGGCCCTGTCAACACCTTGATTTCAGGACTTCTTGCCCTCCAGCACTGTGAGATAATAAATCTATGTTGTTTTAACCCCCTAAGGTTATGGTAATTTGTTCAGCAACAACAGGAAACAAGTATGTCCCCCCACCCCAAGTGAGAAGTGACTGATTTATAACTCCATTCCTTCAAATCTTGACAGTCCTTCTCAAAGTACATGTTTCTATGATTACTAACTAGGAGACCATGAGGAAACATTGATAGATAGATAGATAGAAAGAACATTCTTCTCAAAAAATTATGAATCCTGATATGAAGGACAGAGTCAAAAAGCACTGAGCCCTACAGAAATGGGGTAGCATCACACATGAATTCTAGCTGATAAGAAGGATGGAAGCCTGGACCATAAGACAAGGCAAGCCCCCTGCCCCTAGAAGAAAGCACCCCTACATGAATGTCCTCTTTGTCTCTCCCTGCATAACCTTGGGAACCACATTCGCTGCCTGGAAACCAAGAATTTTCAACCTGCTGAGGGAATACCATTCACCTAAAAGTATTGAAATGGTAATACACCTCACAAATACACACACACACACACACACAC
>CAUYRH010107747.1:0-31464 GCA_963574655.1 Perodicticus potto | reverse complement strand
AAGAAAGTTTGTGTATTTTGTTTCAATGCATATTTCAGTGTATGTTCTTTTGGAATCTCTTTTTTTTTTTTTTTTTTGCAGTTTTTGGCCAGGGCTGGGTTTGAACCCGCCACCTCCGACATATGGGGCCGGTGCCCTACTCACTGAGCCACAGGTGCCACCATTTTGGAATCTCTTGACAACACTAGTGTTTGGACCTTCCATTTTCCTTTATTCTTTCTTACTCTCTCTCTTTTTTGTTTCCTTTTTAAGATTTTCAAATGCCTAACTTATAGTACACACTCGTAGATTTCCATGGAAACCAGAATTCACCTTGAAATATAAGATAATATTCTAACCAGCATGCTGAAACACCTCTAGGGCTACTAGGTAGGACTGTTCATGCCGTTACTTTTTTAGGTAAATTTCAGAGCTTCCTTGGATTAGTTGAAAATACGAGTGTCTTGAAGATGAAACGTCCTTCACTGCCAGTGTCTCCTGCCTGTGTATAGTTTATCTTTGATCCTAAGTGTTTCTATGTTATTTTCTTTAAGAAAAAAAAAATACCATTTCAGTTTAGACTGAAAGAATTTAGTTCCTATTCAATTTATGCTACTCAAAAATCCATTTTTTTAAACCCAGCCATTTTTTAAAATCTAGGACTAAAAAATATTCATCAGAGGTACTGATATATCAATTCCTAAGACTATCTCAACTATAAATGGTCTTTATAACTTATGAATAATAACCTTCTCATCGAAAATCATTGATTTAAACAATTTTGCTAATGCTAATTACTATCTTGGGAATACCAGCCTATATTGATTTAGGAGAAAATATACAAGGCCATTTTACTGGGAGTTGAGAGAAACAATGCTTTTTATATTCTATTGGTACTATTTAATCCCACCTTGTGCTATAATGTGTGATAAGAGCCTCTGTCTTAATGGATCCAATGCTGTTTTTCAATATGGTAGCCAGTATCCACATGCTTCTATTGAGTTGAGCAATAGAAAGCTAGCTCGTCAGAACTTAGATGTTCTGCAAAAGTGTAAAACATATCAGATGTTAAAGGCTCAGTATGCGAAAAATGAATGTAAAATATCTCTGCAATAATTTTATATGAATTATATGTTGAAATGATAAAATTTCATCTATATGGGGTTAAATGAAATATATTATTGAAATTAATTTCACCTATTCTTTTTTACTCTTAAAAGAGTACAAGAAAGACTAAAAGAAAAATTTTAAATGCATATTCTCATGTTATACTTCTGCTGGAGAGAACTGATATAAACATACAATGGTGTCATGGAAAGGTCGAGGTCTGTGTTCTTCACTACTATATCCCAAGCCTGGTGCATCTTTTCAACACCCCAAGCCTCTGGCACAATACAGGTGCTCAAAAAATATTTATTAAATAAAGGAACAAATGAAGGTGAATAAACAATTTCTTAGCTAGCAATTCCATATTTCCCAAGGAAATAAAAATGTTTCATAAGTATTAAGAAATGAGTAATTCTCATGCTTGAGGCTTAATGGGAGGCAAGTACTAAGAGAGGTAAATTTGGAAAGTAAAGAAATTATACATAAAATAAAGAATAAGAATTAGTTGAAGCTAAAATACCAAAAGCAAAGAAAGTATTTATAAGATGCAATTTATATGATAAAGAACAAATATAAATATATTGTATTTAAGGAAGGTAACAACATGATTAAAAATCAAGATAATTTCACAAAGTTAGAACAATTACGTTCACCCACTCATCCTAGAAAAAGTGCTATATACCTCATTGATGAATATTATATGGTCACTTTCAAAGTACTTCCCTTGGGAGGTATACACCAACTCCAGTACCTAGTCAACTCTTCAAAACACTATTTCCCATATATGAAATTTGGGGCATTTATCTTGACATCAAGTTATGCAAAGTCAAGATTTAAGTAAGTTAAACCAAAACTGGACTAATAAATTGATGAGATTTCTGAAAGACAGGAAGAGAAAAACAATGGCTTAAAAAAGTGTCATAGTGGTGATTAGTAGCATCAAAACAAAGCTGGGTATAAATGCTAACGAGGTGATATTTGCCTTTGTTCAGAACATTAACTAAATTCAAATATCCATCAATTTTACCAGATATTAGAAATACATTGAAAGTGAATTATTTGTCATAGAGGGCAATTCTAAATGTAGGAAAGAAAACTAACCAATTTGGAAAATCTGCAAAGAAAATGAATAAAAGGGAAATCTCTCCAGTTTTTGATTGTGAAGCAATAAAGACACTAGCTATCTAGAAGGGAGCAGAGATATTAGTAGCTAAGATCAATATAGTGCTTAATATATGCCAGGCCCAGTCTAAGAAATTTATATCAATTCACTCATTTAATCTTCATAAGGATTCCGTGATATTTGGACTATGTTAATCCCCATTTTACCAATAAGAAAAGTCAAACAAAAGATCACACCGACACAAGAGAAAAATTCAATTTAATTCAAGTTGGGGGTAGGAGGGAGGAGTAGGGATCTGTCCGTGTGTTCCCACCTAATGGGCACATTGTATAGGTACATTGCACATCTCCTGGGTGTGGGGCACAATTATAGCATAACAAATGCAAACATTGTAATCTAATTGTTCATACCCTCATATTAACCTGAAATTAAAATAAAAAAGAAAAGATCAACTGACTTGTATGTGGGCAGATAGCTCATGAGAGGCACAGCCCAAATTGCAACCCTGACAGCCTTGTTTCTAATCACTCTACTCTATATTTACAACCACCTGCTATATGGTAGGTGATTTACATACATTGCTCATTTAACATTTATACGATCCTATGAGCAAGTGCAATTATTTCTGGATTTAAGAAGTTAGATCAGGAATCAGTATAATAGATAAAGTCACTTATCCAAAGGGACCCATTTGTGTCAAAATCAAAATTTAAATCCAGATCTATCTGATTCCAAAACTCCTTCCACTATATATAACCTCACACTGAATAAGTATTACCTGCAAGTGACTCGGAATAAACACTTTGTGTCTAAATGCATAGCAATTACCCAGTTTGATTAAGGAAGATATTACTTAGATGATCTGTACCAAGGATTCTGAAGCACTTTCTCTTGGGAAACTAAAACAATATCCAATCTAGTGAAAACTGGTTGTTTGCTGTTAGATATTTTTACTCTTGTGAAATTGCACAGGCCTGTATTTACTATTCTTATTTTTCAAATCTTACATTATCCTCTTAAATAAGTATAAAGCAATGTATGAACGGTACTGGGATGGGATGTCAGGACCCTGGAGAGATTTACCAAGTTACTGTCTGCCTCTTCTTCAAAGGACAGCTAGACGTTAGAAACCAAATCTGCAACCTGCAAAAAAGCTCTTCTCCCAAACAAAGGAAACGTGCTTCTCTGCAGCCTCACCCATAAATGCATACATAATAAGTCCCAAGATCAGTGAATGGTTACCACACTGAGATTCATGGCCATCTCATTTTCTTTTCTCTAAGAAATCCAAAAAGGAGAAAGTGAAGAAAGGCTAAGGCTAATTGTGCTGAAGAATTAAAACACAGGAAAGTTAGAAATGGAAAGTTATGCTTCCCCTAGTAACTATAACTTGGCATGTTCTATATAAGGACATAAATATAACAGCAAATATAGTACATAAAATACTATCATGTGTGCAAGGGATGAATAACGATAGCTAGGAGGATCATAATTTTGACTTTCCTGATTTTTATGAGTTTAAATTCACAGCCCCAATATTGCATTAATAATACATGTTTTTTTAAACAATCTTGACTTAGTTTTTGCCCCTCTCTCTGTGATCATCTGCGTTTTCTTGGCTCTTCCTAGGCTAAAGCAGTAACCTTTGAACACTGACCTTCCAAATTTAATTCTGATTCAAGTGTTGACCTATAAAGGAAAAAAAATGGAAGGCATGAGTATTTTATCTTGGACCTCATTAAGCAAGGAAAAAAAAGTAAAGGCAAAGCTTTCAGCTGTGCATGATTGTTAAACAGTGGGGGAAGGAAGAAACCGCTAAATAAAACAAGTCACACATTGGGCCAGAGAAAAAGCTGAAGCAATCATTTAAACCTACACACTGCTGTTTTTTATTTAATGCCGAGGGGTGTTTACAATGCCGTGATTGCTGGAGAAAGGTTAATCCAGATGCGTAAAAGAGGAGCTGTGTTACTGTTTCACACCAGTTACTGCAGTGAATATTTTAGTAACCATTGTGAATCCACTTCAGCAGTACAACCCTCACATGAAACAGGAAAGAAAGCACATATTACCCTAAAGAATGAAATTTGATTTAAAATACGGGCAGAGCCATTTCCACTGCCCTCTGCTGTAGTGATGATGGGTGGAAAACAGTTTTCATAAGCATAAAGTGCTCTTTTTAAGCTCCGGTATTCTCAATTTGCCATCCTATTTTCAAACTTGAGAGGCAGAGAGAAGTAAAAACTTCCACTTACTCGCATTCCAGCTCTCATTTACTTGGTACCCCACACAATCCCCCTTGAGCTTCAAACTACAGTAACAATTCTCTCCTTGGAGAGTGTTACTTTGCCTCTGTGTTAGGCTGTGTCAAAAGCTACTCAATATTCTAAGCACCTCCACCAGGGCGCATGTTCCTGTCTTATTTCCTTCGCTGAAAAGTATCCGTATTGATCTCTTTAAAACCTTGGGGCCAAATGAAAATACCAAGAGAGGCACTCTGCAGGGCGAAAAATGCAGATTTGTACTGTCCCCTCCATTTTTTCCTAGCTTTCCCGAATATCATGGCAGACAGAGTGATATTGGAAACTCAACTTTGTTTCTTTCTTCCTCCTTCCCCAAGGCCATGTTAATAGCCACCATTTGTGTTCCGGCCTTGAGCACTTCAGGACCAAAGATTAATCAGAGTCATTGTTTTAACTTTTCCTTTGAAAGAACCGAGGCCCAGCCCCTAAATAAAATGAAAATTTCCCCTGCTAGGATTCAGTGTTACTGATTTTATGAATAATTACTTGCAAGTCAAATTTGCAAGTCAGTTTTGGGGGCCTAGTCAACAATGCTCATTATTTTGAACTCAGTTTTTATTTATATTTTTAACTTTTTTGAAGACAGAGACTCACTCTGTCACCCTGGGTAGAGTGCTGTGGCATCATCATAGCTCACAGCAACCTCAAACTCTGGCTCAGGACATCCACTTGCTTCAGCCTCCCGAGTAGCTGGGACAACAGGCGTCCACCACAACACCTAGCTGATTTTTCTGTTTTTAGTACAGGTGGGGTTTACTCTTTCTCAGGCTGGTCTCAAGCTCCTGAGCTCAAGGAATCCACCTGCTTTCAGCCTCCAAGAGTACTAAGATTATAGGTGTGAGCCACCGTTCCCTGCCTTGAACTCACTTTTTAAAATTAACTGCATATGTTTAAAAGAGATAAGGAAAATATGATCAGGCGTGCTTGATATGACATCTTACCTTTGAGGGTAACATACATTGCAAGCAAACGTATTTTTCAATACTATGATGTTTATATTGATTTTACCCTAAAATGTGGCAGCATGGCATTTGAGAAAACATCAGAAACAGAAAATCTCCCTAAACCTCTCCCACCGTCTTCCACTGAAGCTGGTCGTAGCCCAAGGAAGGATTTTCTGGCCTTCTCTTGAAGCAGATCATAGAGAAGGCCCTCCCTCTGAAGACCCAAGAACACAGAGAAGAATCTGAACAAATGGGCTGGGCTAAGTTTCCCGTACTTTATACCATTAGACCATACCCTTTACACAATCACGTTTTTCCACTCTTCATCCAATGCTAGCATAAAAATGCACACATTTAACTGTTTCGTTGGGTCTTCGCTCCCTTTTGAAATCTCCTGTGTCATGCAAAACTTACGTTAAATAAAGTTACATGTGTTTCCCGTGTTAATCTGTCCATGAAAGTTTTCCTTTCAGACCCAGCCAGGACCTGAGAAGGTTGAGGAAAATCCTTCCCTGCCCTTCTCCTGGACAGGGTCAGCGGTAGACGCCCTGCTCAGTTCGGACACCATCAGTAAGAGACCCTGGAGCTCTGTCTGACCAGGCAGCTGAAGGTAGGAATTCTTACTGGTCATTCTCTCAGACCTCTGCCCGTGCGAACTGGCTGAGCAAAGATGGTGAGGGCCTCTCTTTCCAAATCCACACTAGCAGTAGATAACATTTTTAAAAACTAGTTCTTCTGGATCATGGTTCTGGTGAAAATTTGGTTAAGTGGGGGAACCCATTAGTTATTGATCCTTTCCCTCCCAGAAACAGCTATTACTTTCTCATTATCTCATTTTGTGTCCTAAAACCTTAGCTTGACTTTCCAGTTGTTAGAACTCATGGGTCCCACCTGAAAGGCTGGGGGGGACCCCAAATATATAGCCAGACAGAAATGTGGGTTATACCCCATTTGCAGCTAAGGTATCAACTATTGCCAGCTCTCAGGGGACAAGCTCTCTGTGTCTGTCTTTCTTTTGGCTATCCTCAGGAGTTCTTGGTATTGAGAGGGCTACATCTTTTTTCACCTTCTTTTGAGGAAACTCTTGCATCCATAATCAGGTCATAAAGGCTTGTAGGATTTTGTGTTGAGTCACTTGACAGAATTAATAAAAGTCCATAAAACCTGCAAAGGAAAAAAGGGAGAGCTTTATTTTCTATTAAAAATTCATAAATTAGTAAAATTTTACATTTATGACATGTTTGATATTGAAGCATTTTCAAATCATACTATTACTAACTTACAGTCATTGGGTGTTGATATGTACAAAGCCCTACTGAACACTATATGTCTTACCTCACTTAATTCTTAGAACAATCTGTCTTCTAGGCTTTATTATTATCCCCATTTTAAGAATGAGAATACTGAGGCTGGGAATATTTCAGTGACGCTAAGGGTTACAGTTGAAACAGATATGTGTGGTGAGCTCTGTAGTATAACACACATTCACAATTTTACTTGGTCATTCCTATATTCTTTCACAACAATTAGAAAAGCAACTATTGTTTCTACATGACAGATTCACAAACTATGTAAGGAGGAGTGACTTTTAAAAGACAATCTAGCTTGTACAGCAGTCTCTCCATTAGCCACAGTGTAGCTTTTCTCTGTTTCAGTTGTTACCTGTGGTCAATCTCAAAAACAGTAAAATGGGGAGGGATGCGGTGGCTCATGCCTGTAATCCTTGGGGAGGTGGAGGTGGGAGGACTGCTTGAGGCCAAGAGTTTGAGACCAGCCTGCTCCCCCCATCTCTACAAAAAGTTAAAAATTTAGCTGGGTGTGGTGGCTCATGCCTTTAATCTCAGTTTCTGGAGCAGGAGGATGGCTTGAGCCCATGAGTTTGGGGTTGCTGCAAGCTGTGATGACACCACTCTACTCTAGCTCTAGCAACAGAGCAAGACTCTGTCTAAAAAAAGAAAATATATGGAGTGCAGAATTGGCTTGTAGATCTGTGAGACCTAAAGATTGAGAGCTTCTTCCTACCCCAGAGGCTGTGCCAGGTGGCTCTGCGACTGTCATCATGCCCCAAAATGAATATATTGAATGACACTGTAAATGCTATGGATGTCATTTGCATCACCAAGGGAAAAAAAAAAGAGAAAAAGAAAGTCGAGAGGCTCATGAACGGTCAAAGAAGGCAAAGAAGATGATTGGTGTGAAGGGTAAGCTCTACCATAAACAGCACGGTGCTGAGAAAATACAAATGGAAAAGACTATGAAGATGCATGAAAAGAGAAACCCCGAACAAAAGAATGATGAAAAGACTCTACAGGGCACAAGCAGCACCTGCCTATCTGTTGGACAGAGAAGGACAGTCCCTAGCCAAAGCACTCTCTAATTTAATTAAACAAAAAACAAAAAGAGAGGGCGCCAGCCCCATATGCCGGAGGTGGCAGGTTCAAACCCAGTCCCAGACAAAAACTGCAAAAACAAAAAGAAAGCGAGAAAGTGGGAAGTCCCTCTGCCCAAAGCTCGTGCCCAGGGAGAAACGGAAGTATTAAAAGTTGTTTGAACAGGGAAGAGAAAGAAGAAGGCATGGAAGAAGATGGTTACTGAAGTCTGCTTTGTTGGAGATGGCTTTAGGAGAAAATCACCTAAATATGGAAGATTCATCAGCCAATGGGCTTGCGTTTCAAGTAGGCCCATGTAACACATCCTGAACTGAAAGCCACCTTTTGCTGCCAATGCTTGGTGTAAAGAAGAATCCTTCATCCCAGGGCAGCGCCTGTGGCTCGAGGAGTAGGGCGCCATCACCATGTACCGGGAGTGGCGGATTCAAGCCTGATCCTGGCCAAAACTGCAAAATAAATAAATAAATAAAAATAATACCTCATCCCCATTATATACAACTTTGGGTGTTTTACCAAAGGGACTGTCACTGAGGTCAATGTGAGAGAGCTAGGCCTTGTGACACAAGGGGCACGGTTATTTGGGGGAAATGCCCAGGTTACCAACAATCCTGAAAATGATAGATGCATAAATGCAGTCTTACTGGCTTGATACCCATCTCATACGAGTAACTTCTTGTTGAAGATTACACACCAATTGAGAAAACCAGCATGACTGTGATGCTTCTGAATGCTACCAAATAGCCTTACATGTCTGCAGTCATTAAAAGAACTATTAAATCATACAAAACATTAAAATGGTCCAGTTTAAAAAAAATAGTAAATGGAAAATGTGAGAAATAAATAAGTTTTAAATTGGGCACTATGCTGTGTGTAGCCTGATGAAATCTTGAGCCACCCTGGTCCAGCCTACCTAGAGCATCATCCCTTAGTCTAGAGCAGCCACACTGCATAGTTCTACCCGCCCCTGAGTCATCAACATCCATCATGTGCTCCTGACATCAACCATCGTCCTCCCCAAGGCTAGTGACCCAAGATTGCCCCAAGCAGATAATCTCTTTCCTGATGTATTGTCTGAAGGGCAATAGCAGCCTAATATTACATCGCAACCCCTACATCATTCACCTCACTTCATTTCATCACGTAGGCATTTTATCATTTCAGACCATAATAAGAAGGCTGCGTGCAGCACAATAAGAAATTTTTAGAGAGAGAGACAGAGACACCACATTCACATAACTTTTATTACAGTATATTGTTATAATTATTCTACTTAATTAGTTATTATTGTTAACCTCCCACGATGCCTAATGTATTAAACTTTATCATAGGTGTAGATGTATTAAAAATAAAGTACCTGTAGGGTTTCAGAGATCCACTGGGGGTCTTGGAATGAATCCCCCAGGGATAAGGAATGAGGACTGTATGAATGAGGACTAAATGTCCAGGTACATTGCCGATGTCTTTTAACCACTCCATATATCATAGCTATGATGAATTAAATGTCCATTTAATAACGACTATGGTATAATTTTGATAAAAGAAGAAAAGTCTGAAATATGTTCAATATTTTTCATTAGAAAAGTAAATTATAAAAATATTTATACCCTGAAATATTATGCAGCCAATAAAAATGACGTTTTAAAGAATTTTAATCACTCATTTGTGATTCAAAATTGCAAAGACATTATCATTCCAATTCCATAAAATGTGACATATGTTTACCTCAAATATATTAGAAATGTATATATGTATCAATAAAAAAGGTATTCACAATGTTTCTCAATAGGCTGATAGGCCAAGGAACATACATCTATGCTTTTTATCTTTAAAAAAAAATGGATCCACACGCTGGGAAAGGGCTCCTAATCCCCTTCTTTTCCGGGGAGGAGGAAGAAGAGGAGTGCTTCTGGCATTCCCCTACGGCCTCCCCACACAGGATCACTGTGTGGCTAGGACAGAATTTGAGGAGCCGTGGGTTCGGCTGAAAGGAGCATTGGAGGGTGATCTCACTCATGGATGGCTGCTACAGTCATGTCATGGACAAGAAAATAAAATTACCATTTTAAAGAAAAAAAACTTTTCTTAATTCAAAAAAGGGGGAAAGATTGTTCCACAGTTATGGATAATTTGAATTACATAGATATTTTCAAAGAAACAAAGTTTTTAGTTTTCAGATTCAAAATTAGGTTAATTGCATTCTCTCGAATAAGTCATATTATTCATGGGAAATGATTTTAATCAGCTTTTCAAAGTGTGAACTATTCTTGTTTGCATGCAAGTATGTAGTTTGTATATTAGTATTTCTAAAGAAGTTTTTAAAAGTTGGTGTTTTCCCCAAAAAAGGTAAAGATTTCATTGCATTGTTATGTATTGTAGGCAGTTGTTTATTTTCTTTCTTTCCACTGTCCCCTACATCCTGCTTCCCTCATAGTATAAGGTCCAAGCTATGTTCTCATCACAAATTTAAATTTGAAAAATCTAAACAAATTAATACTGATTTTTAGAACATATTTATCATTACTCTTAAAAACTCTATTTTAGAGAAGTAATATTATGTCTTCCACCTAACTGAAATAAATTTTAGATTAAAATTTTTTGAAAGTTTCTAATTGGAAATAATTGAGAAGTTTGTAGCCAAAAGATTCAAAAGCTAAGATTTTCAGTATTTCTAATTAAAATATCTCATGTGTATTTAAAAGATATACAACGTCACCAGATTGTCAAAATTAACTTGAATTTTCTTCAAAAACTTTCTCTGCTTTAAAAAACCATAAGTTTCCAATATTAGTAGCAGATGTTACTATTAGGGCTTTTTTCCATGTGGCAAATACTCTAAAATATGAGCAATCAGTGTAAGAATCCTCAACACCAAGTCATCTACTTTCCATACTCATGCGGTGAAAGCAAATGTATTATTATAGTTCATAGCCATGTTTTCAAAAACCAATTCTTTTTGAATATTAAATCACATATGTATCCCAAAATATGTTCATGAGAGGCAGAAAATAATGTCAAGTAATTCTGGATCACTGAAAAAACTCTGGATGTTACCTTCAAATATATTTCCATCCCAGAATATTTTATAGGGCAAGTTTGATATAAGAAGCCATAGCCTTTTTTATGTATATAAATAATAGTTGTTTAGTGAAGTTTTTATACTAGCAGTATAGAAAGAAGAGAGAAAGAGAGGCTTTGAACAAGGTTGCACGCTTAATTTATTTCCCTCTTCAATTCTCTGCTACCCTCTGGGCCTTAAAAGGTAGAAGTTGGACGTTGATGGTAATTATGTTAGATTGCACTGCATGAAGGCAGCTGAGTGTAATTCTGTACTTCAAAGAAATTCAGCCATGTGTCACTTTGAACAACCATTGTACAGGAATGCCTTTACAGAAATGATCTGTGTAAACAAACGATTTTCTTAGATGTTGGATATAACCACATAGATGCACACATAGATTATTTTAAAGAATATATAGAAAAATGTAGCTATGAACCAACTTGTATTTTTTAAATGTTGAACCAAAATGAGATGTTAAGTGTACCACTAAAAGAAGGCTATAAACACACCATAAGTAGAAGTGAAATAGATGTTAAACTTTTAAAAACCAATAATGGATTGGTAAGATGACTTTCTTTTTGACTCCTCACAAAGGAAAACCTGCTGAAACTCAACACTGTATAACTGGGAGGAAAAAAGTCTTTTCATTTCCCAGAGCTCGTGAACTTTGCTTTTGTCTTCAAACTACAAGATCTGAGTGTAAAGCTAAGCTCTTTCTATTGTGGATTGTCAGCCTGGAAGAGGCAGACTTCAATTCTCTTAAACACACACACACCTGCTCCTGAATCATTTTAAAAGACCTAACCATTTAAAGGTTTGGGTTTAAGGACGAATTTAATGCAAAAGGATTCTGCCCTAGAGAAATATAGTTTAGTGATCAAGAAAGACCTGTAATCAAATGATTTAATCACTAAACCAGCCCCAAGATTAAGTTATAGAAAAGCACAGGTATTATCAAAACTCTTAGAAAGATCACTATCTTACGGGAAGAAGTAGAAAAAATATATTATAGATGTTTTTAGTTTCAAAATGCTAAGGAGGTACAAATATTTTTTGTATGTGGAAAGCTTTTATAATGCTTCAGTCAGAGCTGTTCGTGTATCCATCAACTCAGTAGTGTTCATTGTACCCATTAGGTAGGATTTTTTTTCCTATTCTCCTTCTCCTTCTCCCCTTCTTGATTTCTAATATTTCTCTCTATGCCCATATGTGCCCATTAATTAGTTTCAAATTATTAGGGAGAACATGTGATGCTTATTTTTCCATTTTTGAGATACTTCCTTTAGGATAATGGTCTCCAGTTCCATCTAAATTGCTGCAAAACATGTTAATTCATTTCCTTTTATGACTGAGTGTATATATATATATATACACCCCATTTTATTAATCTATTTGTGAATTGATGGGGACTTAGGTTCATTGTGCTTCAATGCAGTTGTGGATTTTGCTGCAATAAACATTCAAACAGGTGTCTTTTTTGTAAAATGACTTCTTTTCCTTTGGTTAGATTCCCAGAAGTGGGATTCTGAATCACATGTTAGGTCTTCTTTTAGTTCTTTGAGAAATCTCCATACTGTTTTCCATAGAGGTTGTACTAATTTGTAGTCCCATCAACAGTGTATGAGTGTTCCTTTCTCTCTGCATCCACTCCAGCATTATTATTTTTGGACTTTTTAATAATAGTCATTCTAACAGGAGTAAGGTGAAATTTCATGGTTGTAATTTGCATTTTCCTGATGGTTAGTTATGTTGAGCATTTCTTCATATATTTGTGAGCCATTTGTCTATCTTCTCTTGAAAAACTCCATTCATATATTTTTCCCACTTTTTAATAGGATTGTTTTGTTCTTGCTGATTTGAGTTCTTTGTAGATTCTGAATATTAACCCCTGATCAGATACATAGTTTATGAATATTTTCTCCCATTCTGCACACTTTCTATTTGATCTGTTGATTATTTCCTTTCCTGTGCAGAGTCTTTTTAATTTAATCAAATCCCATTTATTTGTTTTTGTTGTTGCTGTAATTGCCTTTGTGGGCTTAATCATACATTATTTTGCCTAAGCAGATATCTAGAAGAGTTTTTTCTACATTTTCTATGAGACTTTGTATGGTTTCATACCTGACATTTAAATCTTTTATCCATCTTAAATTAATGTTTGTAAGTTGCAAGGGATGAGGTTATTTTTCATTCTTCTACTTGTGGCTATCTGATTTTCCCAGCACCATTTATTAAATAGAGCTTCTTTTCCCCAGTGTGAATTATTGTCAGCTTTGTTGGAGATTCATTCATTCTAGGTAGATGTTTTTATATGTAGGTTTTCTGTTCTGTTCCATTGGTCTATGTCTCTATTTTTTGTGTCAATACCATGCTGTTTTGGTTACTACAGTCTTGTAATATAGTGTGAAGCTGGGTAATGTGACGCCTCCAGCCTTCTTCTTTTGCTTATGATTATCTTGGCTATTTGGGCTCTTTTCTGGTTCCCAACGAAGTATAGAATTGTTTCTAGCTCTGTGAAATATAATATTGGTATTTTAGTGGAGATTGAATTGAATCTGTAAATCTCTTTGGGCAGTACAGATATTTTAACAATATTGGTTATACAGTTCCAAGAGCATAATATAAAATCATCCACATACAGCAACCGATCATTGACAAAGGAACAACATGCACTAGGAAAAAGAAACTCTAGTTAATAAATGATATGGGGGGGAAATTGTATAGCCTTTCTAGGTATTGGCCTCACCAAAGAATTTATGAAGAAGACCCCAATGGCAATCACAGCAACAACCAAAATAAATGAGACTTGTTAAACTAAAAAGTTTCTGCACAGCAAAATAATCAATAGAACATATAGACAACCAACAGAATGGGATAAAATATTTGCAAGTTATACATTCAGTAAAGGGCTAATAACCAGAATCTACAAAGATCTTGGACAAATCAACAAGAAAAACATGAGCAGGCTCGATGCCTGTATCTCAGTGGTTAGGGCGCCAGCCACATACACTGGGACTGGCGGGTTCGAACCTGGCCCAGGCCTGTTAAACAAACATGACAACAACAACAGCACAACAAAAAATTGCCAGGCATTGTGTTGGGTGCCTGTAGTCCCAGCTACTTGGGAGGCTGAGGCAAGAGAATCACTTAAGCCCAAGAGTTTGAGGTTGCTGTGAGTCATCACGCTACAGCACTCTACCCAGGGCGACATAATGAAATTGTCTCATTTAAAAATGGGCAAAAGACATGAACAAAAGCTTTGCAAAAGAAAATAGACAAATGGTCAATAGACATAAGAAAAAATACTCATTGTCACTATCATGGAAAGGCAAATTAAAACCATAATGAGATATCACCTTACTCCTGTAAGAATGACTTTTATTTAAAAAATTAAAAAACAATATATGTAAGCATAAATGCAGAGAGAAAAGAATGTTTATACACTGTTGGTGAGACTGCGAATTAGTATAACCTCTCTGGAAAACAGTATGAAGATTTCCTCAAAGAACTAAAAGTCGACCTCCCATGTGTTCCATTGGTATCTGCACAAAGGAAAATAAATCATTTTATCAAAAAGACATTTGAATGTTTATTGCAGCACAATTCACAAATGCAAAGATCTGGCATCAACCCAAGTACCCATCGATTCATGAGTGAATTAACTAAATGAATAAGGATAAATTAAGTCTTTTTGCAACAATTTAGATGGAACTAGGGACCATTATCCTAAATGATTTATCTAAAGAAAGAAGAAACAAACACCACTTGTACTCACTATATACTGTAACTAACCAATGGAGGGAAGTAAAACTCAGAGGAACTCAAGCAGAGGGAAGGAGGCCGAAGAGTATGGGTGAAAGCTTACTTAATGGATACAATAAACACTATCTGTACAATGGGCACACTTGATGCATTCATAACAAAATTGATACATGTAACCAAAACATTTGTATCCCCATAACATTTTGAAATTGAAAAAAAAAAAAAAAAAGAAATACAATTCTACCAAGTCAGTCACTTGGTGGAAGTTTAGGAGCAAATGGTAAAAGCCAAGGATCTTAGCTGTGCATTACATCATGAGCCACAAACGACCATACTTTCAGAATGTAATGAAGCTAACTTAACTGAGATTGTCATTGCCATTGTCTACAAGAATTGAGAGAGACTGCAGATTTCCACTTCAGTGAAAATAATGCTTTTTATCCATTGTAAGAAATTTTATTTGTTTAAATCTTTATCTCAGATATATTACTTCAATTTCAAAGAACAATTTGTTGGGTTGCTTGAAAACAGTGATTTAGATAATCCTGTGCATTATCAACTACAGAAAGTTATAAATGTTAAAACGATGTTCATTTCAAAGTTAGTTAAGGCAGCCATTTCATGATCATTTTGCAAATATAAATAAAAGCATTAATTAATTAAGAGGAAATTTTAGACTGTGATACCTGTAGCTACAAGAGACAATAAACCTAGATAAACAAACCTCACACTAATACCCTATTTACTTCAAATCCTTTTACCTGATATATCATACCTGGCTATCAGTTAAAAAAAAAAAAAAAACTTTACAAGGCATGTAAATAGGCAAAAACAGTAGATGGTATTAAGAAACTAAGAGACAAAGTAAGCATCAGAACCAAAGTCAGTTACGGTGGAGGTTTGGGGCATTATCAGACAGTGAACTTAATATTATTTTATTAACATGATAAAGGCTCACTTTTAAAATGAGGATACAACTGAGTAAAACAGATGAAAATTCTGAGAAAGAATAAAAAGAAAATACTAGAAATCAAAAGCAATGTAACAGAAAGAAGATAAGAATTTTGTGGCCAGGCACAGTGGTTCACACTTATAATCCTAGCACTCTGGGAGGCAGAGACGGGTGAATCGCTTGCACTCAAGAGTTTAAGACCAACCTGTGCAAAAGGGAAAGCCTGACTCTACTTAAACAACAAAACAATTAAAAAAACTAGCTGGACATTGTGGTGGGCACCTGTAGTCCAAGCTACCCAGGAGGATGAGGCAGGAGGGTTGCTCACGCCCAAGAGTTTGAGGTTGCTGTGAACTATGATACCACTGCACCCTACCCAGGGCATGGAGTAAGAGCAATATACAAATTGATGGACTTTCTAGGAGTCTCACCAGTTTCTATTAGACCCTTCAGTTCTCAATCATTTAATTAGCCAGGATTTTCTGGAAGCCCATAAAATTCACATTTCTTTCCCACAAAAGTGGGAAGTGCAATTAACATTTAAAAAAACACACACACAAAAGGGGTGGAGCAAGATGGCCAACTAGAGAGAGACCTTTTCTTACCAGCCACACCCGTGAGACAGGGAAGAGTGATCACCGCCACCTCTGCCAGGGGGAACATACCCAGAAATACCACTCAGGGGGGTCAGAGTGAAGCGGTAGGACACTCCAGGAGCCAACTAGGAGGTCGAGAGCTGAGGAAGACTAGCCCAGAAAGCAAGTGCCTGGGTACAGCAGAGACCAGCCAGCCAGCTGCTCCCATGGAGGACTGGGGACAGGAAGGGGTTCTCCTGCAGTTTTTTATTTTAACTGATCTGCTCCCTGGAGCTGCCTTCGAGGGAATTAGGTGAGCAAGAGAACTCCAACAGTATCTGACAGCCAGGACAGAGAGCAAGGAGGGGTGGAACTACAAATGGCTTGGCTACAATCGCCATTGTGGGAAGGACATGTGAGAGGAACAATCCTCAGAGTCCTAGTGCATGGCCGGCTCTGCTGCAGCCAGCTGAGCTAGGGCAACTATCCTTGGGCTGAGTTGAGCAATCCCTGCACCCCCAGAAAGGCCACTTTATTGTCAAGGGACACTGGTATGGCTCCTAAGAAGTCTGCCAAGAGTTTCAGGCCTCCACTCATGCAGGGACTGCCTGCTGGGGAAGCAACCAGGCCCTAATTGAGGGCAAATAAATCAGGAAGACAGGACCAGATCTCCTCTGCAAATAGGGCACAGCTACTGGTGCCAATCTTACACTGCAAAACCAATGTGAGTGTTCTCCCTCTCCTATCACCACAGCGCCATCTGGTGATGAGGTAATATATTGCAATAAATATATATGCACATATATATCTAGATACTCTGTTCTCTTTTCATTTTTTGCTCCTTTTTTCAATTTTACATTAGTTTTTTCTCTTTGCTGTTGTTTTGTTTTTGTTTTGTTTTGTTAGTATTTTTATTTTTACGTATTTACAATCTTGAATAGCAAAGTGTCCTTGATTTTTGTCAGCTTTTCAACCCCTTTTATTCTTTCATTCTTTTTAATCTCTCCCTTTTTTTGTCACCTTTGGTGAGATTTTTCTACTTTTCTCATTTTCCCACGTAAAGTTCTCATGAAACAACTATGATATCCCTTTTTCTTTCTTAATCTTATATAATTGCATTTTTAATTTTCCTTATCTATTTTCTTTTTCTCGTCTTTGAAGGATTAGGACTCACAACATTGGTCTGGCTGAGGGATCACAGAATTGGTCTGGCTCAAGGAAGCCATGAGCTCAGGGTCTAGGGTTTTCTTCTAGTTTTGGCCTTTAAAAAGGTGATATTGGTAGGTCCACACTGTGACATAATGATAATTTTATTTTTTATATTTGGCAGAAGTGGGATATTGCTTTTTCCCAGATAAGTAAGGAGCCCCTGACCATAAGAGAGCCACTCAAAGTGGACCCCCTAAGTCCTAGATTTGTGGGTGGAGGTCAAAGCACTGTGCTAAGCACTGCCATTTTTCCTGTCACTGTCTGTCTCTCTTTCTGTCCTTCTCCCCTTTCCTTCATTTCTTGCTGTTTACCCTCCTTCCTTTTTTCCCTTTATCTTTTTTTTTCTTTTCTCTCTTCTCAATATTTACCCTTCTCTTCTTCTTGGTCTTATACCAAATGGCCACTGCAACACCTAAGATCCATGACAGTGTAATTTAAAGTGAGGAAGGTAGTGTGAGGAAAAAGTAGGGGAATGAAGTGAACAGGAAGAAAACACTCATGAGGAGTAACCAACAGAAAAGTTCTGTCAACACAAAAAAACAAACAGAACAACACCCCCAAGGGAACATAAGTTAGCTACCACAGAGAATTCTACCTATAAAGAATTAATGGAAATGATAGAAAGGAAATTTAAAATATGGATGGCAAAGGCAATAAAAGGGGATTGATGAGAAAGTGGAAAACAATCAAACAGAAATCCAAAAACAGAACCAAAACAATGAATGAAAGTCATGAAGAATATACAAAGCCTATGCGGAGTTTAAGGAACTGAAGGAGTTAATCAGGAAACTTAAAGATGCAATAGAAAGTATCAATAACATACTGGACCATGGAGAAGAATCTCAGATCTAGACAATAAAGCTCTTGAGCTAAAATAGGTAGTTCTTTAACTTTAGGCAGAAAAGAGGAGAGAGAAAGCAGAACATTCACTTAGAAAATTATGGGACTTCATGAAGCATTCAAACATACAAATTACAAGTATCCCTGAAGGTAAGAATATCCCAATGGAATGGAAGCCCTACTGGAGGATATCATAAATGAAAACTACCCAAGTACCACCAAATATTCTGACATACTCCTTTCTCCATTTGTGTTCATGAACAAAAGGGAAATGCCTTAGAGGTTCTTACCCAAAGACCTGGAGACCATCAGAGACCCCTTGGGTATTAGAGCCAACTTTTAGACCCTGTAGCAAAAGGATTTCCACCCTATATACAAGCTATTGCAGTCAATGCAAATTTACTAAGGCAATCAAGAAGTAAATTGTGAACTCTTTAGTAACTATTCATGTCTTTCATTCTGTTGAGTCCTCACTCAACTCTCCTGATACCCAACATCTCTCTGCTAGCAGATTCACTTCTTAGGAGATCCTATTTTTATCACCCTCTAATGTAACTATTGCTGTCTGCAACTCTTTAAATATTGCCACCACATTCCCTTCTTTCTGATGAGACATTATACGGTTTTAAAATCCTAACTGATATCTTACCAACCCCCAAAGGGACCTATAAGAAACACAAGTTCCAAATGCTGAACTTCAAAATAACTCAGAGAAATGTCAAACTGGCTGTGCTGTTATCTCACCATTTGAAACCATTGCAAGTGGTCCTTTACCCAAGGCTGTTTCTTCCCAACAGGCATAACTTTTTGCTTTCTTTGGAGCAGTGTTTTTCAACCTTTTTTATCTCATGGCACACTTGAACCTATAGTTAAACTTCTGCAGCACACTTAAATTATGTTCATCAAAAAAGAGTAAAAAAGAGAATGTGCTTTGATCTTCTTTTGAAAATCACTGCTTTGGAGCATACATGCTGGCAATTAACAAAACTGCAAATCTCTGTATTAGGAACTGCTATGCTTTGGGGGTGGCACAAGATTTTGACATACTCTGGAAACAAGGAGGTTTTCTGACCTTTATTGGCCAAAATGTCTTTTAAAGACACCATGTCCTGGAACTATTTGAAACTATACAAAAATCTAAGTCTTTAGCAATATTCATATCCCAATACATGCAAAAACTGACACTAAAGAAGACAAAAGGTAATAATTGCCTAACACAGCTCAAAAAACCAACCACTCATAGTTCAATACCCCCTAAAACCCTCTAAATGCCGATTTGACAAAATCAAACACTACATCTTCAATACACAAGAGATAGCTTTCCCAAACTGAAAAACCAATGGAAAACTTTAGGATCTTTTCATGACCCTAAAATCAATCTATGGTAAGCCCAATGAAGAGATCAGTCTCACCAAAGGACTTGCAAGATCAAATTCTCAATTACATTCATCACTTAACCCACTGTAGAAGCAATAAAATTATTCCTTGTGGGAAAACAATATTATTGAAACCTCCCCAAAGGTTATTTCTCAAATTTATCACAGATAAACAATTCTGTCCCAAAGCTAACCCTGGAAAATCTTGTCCTAGTTCTATGAGATATTCTCCTTTGTTTTCAGACAGTTTTGAGATGTGGTAGATAGATTTTATCCAGCTACCCTGCCTCTTAAGGATATAATTGTCGTGGTTATGGTTTATATATTTTCCCCCTGGGTTGAAGTCTTTTCTTGTTGAAGAGGAACAGGTTCAGCAGTTAAGTACGATCTTCTTGGAAAATACAACCCTGGCAGGGCACAGTGGCTCAGCCTGTAATTTTAGCACTTAGGGGGACCAGGGCATCTTTGAGCTCAGGAGTTCTAGATGAGCCTGAGTAACACCCACACTCTGTCTTTACTAAAAGTAGAAAAACTAGTCCAGGCCATGTGAAAAGCACCTATACTCCTAGCTACTGGGGAGGCTGAGAGAAGAGGTCGCTTGAGCCCAAGCATTTGAGGTTTCTGTGAGCTACGATACCAAGCACTGTACTCAGGGTGACAGAGTGAGACTTTGTCAAACGCAGAAAAGAGAGAGAAGAGAAAGGGAAAGAAAAGGAAACCCCCACACGGGGCATATGCTCAGAACTGCATAGTGATTGAGGCACTTATTTTACCAGTTTATACAATCCATAAATAAGTTTGGAATATTCCAGAACTGCAATCTCCAATCTCCTAGCCACAGATGGTACTAGTCTGTGGCCTATTAGGAACCGGGCACACAGCTAAAAGTGAGTGGCAGGTGAGTGAGTGAGCTAAGCTTCATCTGTACTTACAGCTGCTCCCCACCCCTGCACCACTTCACCACCAAAACTCCATCTCCTATCACATCTACAGGGGCATTAGATTCTCAGAGGGGTGAAAACCCTACTGTAAACTGCAGCATGCAAGGGATCTAGATTGTGTGCTCCTTATGAGACTCTAATGTCCCAGCCCCACAGTTTGTGGAAAAGCTGTCTTCCATAAGATCAGTCCCTGGTGCCAAAAGGTTGGGGTTCCACTATTCTAGAACATCCCCACCCTGCCTACCACCCACAGTCCTCTGGGTTAATGGAACATATTAAAAGAACAATTAAGACCCAATGTGAGAAAATCAGTGGCATCTCTCAGTTTGCCTTGGCTCTACCCTTAGATAACATAGAAGAACCCCATTTGAGATAATTACTGGAAAACCTATGCATTCAGACCAATAGTTTTATGAGTGAAACCTAATCAAAGATTACATGCATAACTATTGTGAGGAACTAACCCAAGTATTACAAAAAAAAAATTATAAATTGATGGAGCAATCATTCCACAGTGCACTCCTGGGAGACAAAAACCAACATCAACATGACTTACAGCCAGAAATCTGTAGATCAAAAACAGAACCCCCAGAAGGATGCCTAAGAACCAAGATAGAAAGGACCTTATTGGGTATTTTAACCAACCCTTGCACCACTAAGCTTTTTAAAGGCCTTGATTTTATGGATACATATGTCTTATTGTTTTAAAGCTGTATTTCAAATGTGGACCTCTCAACCTGATCAAAATCTTCAACTTAAACTGACAAGGTTTGGTTCAGTCTTACATGTGACATCATAAGTCAAAAGCGATCCCAAAAATCTGGACAAGGCCTGTATATCACACATAGGCTTAAATTTTCCATCATACTTGTTTATGAATCACACAGCCCAAATCTTCAAACTCTTACTCCTGTTCATCACCTTACTGAATTTTTGCTTATATCCTTTGCCCTTGATTTTAACAACTTACAAGTTTTTGACTGGTTTTAATAAGTTCTCCATAATTAGTTTACACCTAATTTTTGTTATAATCTAACTACTAGCCAAACATTCAAGTTACTCTGAGTCCATATATGAGAATAAACAACCTTTTGAAGATACTCTGAGGACACATAGCATTTTCCCAACTTTCACCTGTAATGAGGTCTAATTACCTCTACTCTGTTTTTCCTTTGTTTGCTACACAACATTCTATTCAGTGATTTTTCAACTGGTGTGCCATGAGAGGATCTTAGGAGTGCTGCAAAAATTTTTAAAGACCATTAATTAAATTATTTTTGAAGGAAGTCCAAAGCACAGTAAGTATATTGTTTTCCTTCACTCTTTTTCTTTCTATCAACATAATTTGTGCCATGGAGGTTTAATGATAGGTTCAAGTGTGCCTTGAGATTAAAAAAAAAGGCTGAGAAAGAATGGAAGAAAAAGTATCCAATGTACTCAGCCCTACTATGAAACTAATTTATAGCTTTCATATGAAGGCTATAACCCAATTAACGCACAAGATTAGGGGTAAAGGGGCATGGGTGGGGTGGGGAGGGGCGAGGCTGGGTGGAGGGAGGGTAATTGGTGGGGCCACACCTACGGTGCATCTTAGAAGGCTATAGGTGAAACTTAACTGAATGCGGAATATAAAGGTCTCAACATAGTAACTAAGAAAATGCCATGAAGGCTATGATAACCAGTTTGATGAAAATATTTCGGATTGTATATGAAAACAGCACATTGTACCCCATGAGTGCATTAATGTACACAACTATAATTTAATAATAATAATTTTTTTAAAAGCTTGAGAAATGCTGGTCTAGATGATCCACTGCTAGACCCATTAATGAGCAAGAAAATCTTAGGCATCTCCTGCCCATATGCTTCCTGATTACCACCTTGCTTTACACTGTTTACCGGCCTCCCCAAGGATAAGTATATAGACTTGCAAATACTTGTTGCTGCATGTAGATTAAACATTTCCCATCAAGTTGAATTAGAAACATCTAAAATACCAAAATTAATGACGTCTTCCAAAGGAATACATTCATATAAACTTTCTTCATGGCTTCACCTGGATTTTTCTGACCTTTTCATTTGGCTTCTTAAAGTGTTGGGTACATCTCAGGGCCAGAATACAGCTATTACTAATTGTTATCTCTCTGGGGTCTTTATTTTTATTCTTTTTAGGATTTGAACTATCTCTTTTTCTCATTGCTGTCAGACTACCCAAAATGTTAACATCATGATGTCACAATGTTTAGACATGGTTTATCAAATGTATGACTGTCTTGATATACTATAAGTCAACATGGATTGATGCAGCCTCCCTTGTTAGAATGGCTCCCTGGTAATCAAATGTGGCCAGTTTTTGAATCTCTGGAGACAGATATTGACTTTCAACAGCTTCCCTCCATGGGGCAGGACACTCTAGAAAGAGATGTTTCTAGTTTTGAGAGAAGCAGTTAACAAATTCATGGCCAACCAATTGATGATCAGTCAATGATACTTTCTTAATTCAGTGATACTTGATCAAAATAGGGAAATGTGAAATGTGATACTAAAAAAATGATGTCAATCTTTGTTCAGAGCTCTAAAATAAAGTCAAGAAGCCATTCCAAAAAGGACTGCCTGCATGCTCTTCCAACTTGCAAAACACGAAAATGAAAAAAACAAAACAAAACAACAATAGCAAACCAACAACAGGAAATTGACTGGAACCTTTAAACTAAGCCAAACTGTAACAACCACAAAATCTCAGAAAACAGCTTCATTTCACCAGGACTACAAGTTCTGCACAGAAGCATTCTATGAACCATTATCCTTCACTTCCTTATAATTTTCTTTGAAGAAGCACTATCACCCTTCCTCTCATAGGAACATAATTTGCTTCTAGCTAAACCTGTCTTCCTCAAATTACAGTTCCTCAAACCCCTACATGGGTGTTGTCATATTGCGTCATAGTACTGTCACTTGTATGACAATTTTCATGGTTCGTAATTTTGGGTAAAGGATACACAAGAGTTCATACTATTTTTTTTTAATGTTTAAAGTTATTTCAAAATAAAAAAAGCAGAACATATATGCAAAACAATAAAATGCAAATACTAAAGAAGCAGTACAGAGATTCCTTTAGTTATCACAGAGCTGAATAAGGTAGTGTTGGCACAATGTAAGATCGGAGAGGAGCTATGAAGTTGGAAGAATTTTCAAGGAAGCAAAGAGGAACAGAGGATGTAAACATGAAGAAAATGGCCTTCACAAAGCAACATTCAGGAATGTGCATGGTTTGCTCAAAAGATTAGAGTCAGGTGGCCAGGAAATAGATACAGAAAATTAATAATTCTGCTTGGCTATATACAAAAATAATAATAAATCACTCCATATGACATAAATCAAAACAAAGAAGAACAATGCGTAATGATACCCATAGTCCCCGTATTTACATATTTACTGACTTTCACCCAAATGCTCAGACGCTTCACTGCATCTTAACATTGTTTCGCTGATTGCTTTCTACTCTATGACCTGAACTCATGAGGCTGGAATTCAAGGTTTTCCAAATGATATTCTGACCAAAATGTACTGATGCTTGATTGCCCTGATAAGCAGTTTAGTCTTCTGTGAACATAAACATGTCTTGTTCTGAAACTGTATTAAGAAACTGTGATTAAGGTAACAAATCACACCCAATCAGACCTGTGTGTGAATCTTGACACTCCAGGTCTGAGACCTCATGCAATTTGAACCTTCCTAGCTTTAGTTTCTCCTCTGGAAAATAACAAAAATAATGGTTTATCCTCAATATGTTCATATGAGGATGGACTAGTAAAACTGGCCTGGCACATGGAAGAAATTCAATAATATAATTATTAGATAGAACCTCTATAATTGAAAGAACACCCAAGAAATATTTCTTTAAGGCAAAAATTGGCAGTTGATCATAGTAAAACTACACAGCAAGGTAGATTGCTACAACTACAAAGGTTTTTGTTTTTGTTTTGTTTTGTTTTTTAAGAAAAGGGAAGTGAGACCTTAAAAAGTCTGTATGCAAGATTTACTCAATCATTTGCAAGAGAAGCAGTGGAATTTTGAGTAAGAAATTCATTCTGAAGTCAGGTCAACATATTATCTGCTGATTTTTAGATTACCTGAGCTACCTCAGAGTCCAATGAACTAGGAGTAAAAAGCAATTATGATTGATAACTGAGGCAAAAATATATCTCAAACTATGATCCTATAGATTTAGGTAAAGTCTTAAATTTGTACTTCTCATGAAAGACATTATCATCCATTATTTTCACTCTGCAGATCTTCTTCACAAATATTTCAAACACTTGGTTTCCAAAGTAAAGAAGTGATAAAATACTTCTTTAGGCAAGATGTATCTGAATTAGAATGAGGTGGAAAAGGAAAAGATGCAGGTGTGGGTTGCAATCTTCAAGTTAAGAAACGGTTTTGAAACACATTTTTAGTTCAGAATTGAGATTCTGTCCCAGAAACTTTGTTTATTTTTTTCATGTAGAGATGCTATTCTACAGCTGATTTGTCATAAGGGAGAAAGGAAGGTTGAAAAGCATCCAAACAGAAATTGCTTACAAATGCTTGAAATACTGCATGAAATCCCTATTTAGTCTCCCAAACAGATTTTAAGAATCAGTGTCTTAGCCATTTTCCACAGCTGTTCAAAAAGCTCCATAGCTTGCAATGCTCTGTCAGGCAGAATTGAATTAGTCATCACCTCCTAAGAGAAGCAGAGGGTTTGAGTGATGCAGGTCAGAAAACAACTCATGTATAAACTATGTAGTGCTTATTTGCCACATTTTATGGATGTTCTTGAGTTAGACTTGGACAATTTGTGTTTATTTGATTGACTGGTGTTAGAGCTGGAATGTCTGTGTTCCTGCGCAATTTATTGTGATTCTGTTGTATGTAAGCCACCTAGTCTACAGCATTTTGTCATGGTGGCTGCAGTGGACTAAGACAACTAGTAAGGGGTTTTTCTTCTTGTTTTCCTTTTATTAAGTCATACACACATAGATCATGAATACATTTATGTTTTTGTGGGGAACAATGTATTGATTTTTTTATACAATTTGGAATGGTTACATCAAACTAATTAATATAGCCTTCACCTCATTTACTTAATTATTATGTTAAGACATTTATGTTCTATACTCGGGTAAGGGTTTATTTTAAAGTGAAAAAAAAATGTTTGAATTAGTGAACACGTTTACAGGAATAGCTTTGTGGCACATTGGTTGTTATATTCCAAAAGAAGAGAATCTCCACCTAAATCTTTGGGATTTAGATATTAACTTGACTGGAATAAGGAATACCTAGAGAACTGGTAAAACATTCTGGATGTATCTGTAGCAGTGTTTCCAGAGAAGATTGGGTTGTGAGTCAGTGGACTGAGTGGAAAAGATTCACCCTCAAGGTAAGTGGCCGCCATGCAATTGGTGAAACAAAAAAGCAGAGGAAAGGCAAATTTTTTCTCTCTCCCTTACTCTTGAAACTGGGACATCCTTCTTCTCCTGCTCTTGGACACTAGAACTGTAGGCTCGCCAGTCCTCTTACTCTGGACTTAAAAAAGAACCCCCATTCCTGGTTTCTTGGGCCTTTGGACTGAGAGTTCTATCACCAACTTCCTTCAATCTGAGGTTTTGGAGTTGGATCGAGCCATGCATCTGGTATCGCAGGGTCTCCAGCTTATAGACAGCCTGTCATGGAACTTTTCAGCTCTCTAGTCATGAGAGACAATTACCCTAGTAAATTTCCTTTTTTATATATAATTATTTTTTTAAGACAGAGTACCACTCTGTTGCCCCAGGCTAAGAATGCCATGGTGTCAGCCTACCTCACAGCAACCTCAAACTCCTGAGTGAAAGCAATCCTTCTGCCTCAGCCTCCTGAGTAGCTGGGACCACAGGCGTCAGCCATCACACCTGGTTCATTTTTTCAATTTTTTTTTTCTCTAAACAGTTTTGTTTTCCTTTGCATGTACATATTGGCTAAATGTTTCCCACAAGAGGCCTAGCTGTTAGCCTACCTCAATTTTTTTTTTTGGTCAGGCTCTGACCTCAAGCGATTCTACCACCTCAGCCTCCCAGAGTGCTAGGATTATGGGTGTAAGGCACCATGCCAGGCCTTCTCCTACATATATATATATATTATATATATATATATAATTTATTCTATCTCTGGAGAACCCTGACTAATACAAATTTTGGTACTAAGAGTAGTTCTAGAGGACCAGAATTAAGGATGAGTTTTCTTAATCAGTTTGGGGGGTTTTAGAATTGGTTTTCTAATCTAATGAGACTTAAAAATGCTAAGAAATTTACCTCTAATACTTTAAAGAACACTGATAGTCCCTGGTGTTAACTGTTTATAGAGATAAGCACAGTGTCTGCATTGGCTATCCCTAATTAGCCACTTGTAAGAGGCAAGGAAATTGGCAGCTCTGTATAAGGTACTGTCAAATATTTGTGGAAAACTAAGAAGTATAATGACATTTGTTGGTTGCTCTTAATCTCTGTGGAGAAAGTAATGACAGAAAAGGATGAGCTCAAAGATTTGATTTCTTGCATCCAGCTCTTTATCTAAATACCCTAAGAGAGTCTATGTGTGTCCTGAGGGAGAATCTTCTCTCCTATAGCCACAGGGTTGAAATTGCTAAAAGTCAAACACAGGGCTTTATCATGCAATTTATTTTTTTACAATGAGAGTTGAACTCTCAGCCTCACAGGGTATTTATTTATGGTTACAGTAAGAACATTAGCTGGGAAAGAATGGGATCCTGTAAGTTGGAAGGGGGATGTGATTCTATTCCCCATTAAAGCTGAAGACATTGGGCTCAAACATTCTACTGAGTCTTATTTGCCAGTGGATGTGGTCTCCACAGCTCCAGTGGCAGTGGCACTGGTAGTCTTAGCCTTCCCATCTCTGTCCAAGAAAATTAATCCTGCATTGCCTGAAGAAACAATAATGGGCTCCCCTGAGGCAGATACAAGGCAAGGCAACACTGGTTCTCCAGAGAACCCATTCCAATTTACCCTCCTTGCTTCTAAACCTGCAACTAAATTCAAGTCCCAGGAGATCCCTAGAGGTGAAGTACAAAGTATGACTCTTAAAGCGGTGCCCTCTACTCCAAAAGAACTAGATTATTTTCTAATTTATGTCAGCAGAAGTGGAATTGGAATGGATTCTAAGGGTGTGGGATAATAATGGTGGAAGGAAGAACACGAGTTGAATCAGGCCAAATTTATTGATATGGGCCCAATAAGCAGATTCTGCATTTAATGTTCCATCTCAGGGAGTCATGAAATGGGCCATTTGTTTGGTTAGTTGGTTGAATGAAATATGGATCAAAATATAGCCCACCATAAGTCATTCAGAAATGCCTGTTATCCCTTCTTTTATATGTACAGGAAAGGATTCAAAGGAGTAGGGAGTTTGGAATGCTGGTGTGTACTTGTCACTTTAAACCTGTTAATCCCTACTATAGGGGTACAAAAGACATACATTTTCAGCTCGGCACCTATAGCTCAAGCAGCTAAGGTGCCAGCCACATATACCAGAGCTGGCAGGTTCAAATCCAGCCCGGGTCTGCCAAACAACAATGACAACTACAACCAAAGTATAGCCTGGCATTGTGGCAGGCAGCTGTAGTCCCAGCTACTTGGGAGGCTGAGGCAAGAGAATCGCTTAAGCCCAGGAGTTGGAGGTTGCTGTGAGCTGTGATGCCTTGGCACTCCACCCAGTGCAACAGCTTGAGGCTCTGTCTCAAAAAACAAAAAAAGATATATTTTCACCAATTCTTAAATACATGGATTCTTTACAGAAGCCACAGCAACCTTGAGGAGTTCTGTGATTGCACTTCTCTGCAGACCGAGTTTACAGTGGGAGCAATAGTCCCTCAATTGGAAATTTTAAATGCAATGGAAATAATTAATCCTGTTGTTCATGGAATTTCTTTCTGCAGTAGGTTCTTCATCTCTTGGATTCAAACAATGAACCCACAGACCACAAATCAATGGTAAGATATGATTTATTAAAGAGAAAGGAATAAGAAGGAATAAAAAGCACCAGACAGAGCTTCTGGCAGAGAGAAAGACCCAAGTGGGAAGTGTCCACATGGGTCTTTTGTTAGGTGGTCTTGACACTTATGGTTGGCCAGGACTTCATAAATGGAGACACCATTCCAATGTTAATGATGTATTAACAAATGAATGCAGTCCCTCCAGCTGGATGGGGGGCAGGGCATCCACTTCCAAAAAAGGCCCAGTTGGCTTACATGAAATTGCCCAGGCCTAGGAAATGGGGGTACAGTCCCTGTCTAGCCCTGAATGGGGAAACCCTTTATCACTGTGGCAGAAACCAAGAGGTGGTACTCAATTAATATCAAAGGCAAGGTGGACACAGTTACTGCGATGGACAGCAAAGCAAAGGAACAAAATAGCCTAACAGTGTAGATGTATGATGTTGACCTGTTAATTATGGTGTTCCTAGAAGTGAAATGAATAAGAAGTTTACTAAATTCTTACTTGATATGTATAAGCAGAAAATTTTCAGATCATGCAAACAAATGTCTGGTTGTAATCATAAAAACAGAGAATCATGGCCTCTCAATCAATTTCCAGAATTGAGCCACTCGGCAGACACAGACCCCTGGAATGAAAGGGAGGCTGGGTCCCCTCCAGGAAAGACTTCAGTATACTACCAAAAATTTATACTGTTAATATTCGTCCCATCCTTCTACAAATGTACCTATAGCTTTTTACCAGGGTAACTGTGCACTGGGGAAAAAAAGAAACATAATCATACCTTTTAGAAATAACTGGACATTGACTCTGAACTAACATTGATACATTGATTCCAGGAGACATAAAATGTCACTGTAGGCCTCCAGTCAGAATAGGGTATTATGGAGGTCAGATGATGGATGGAGTGTTAGTCCAGGTCTGACTCAGACTGGGTACATCAGGTCCCCAAATATCTCCAGTAGTTATTTCTCAGTTCCAGAATGCATAATTGGAATAGACATACAGCCATCCCTCATTATCCAGAAACGATCTGAGGGACTGATTCTAGGACTCCCTGTGGACAGCAAAATCCATGGATGCTCAAGTTCTTTGTGTAAAATGGTGTAGTATATTTGCCTATAACCTAGGCATATCCTCCTATTCGAATGTACTTTAAATCATCTCTAGATTATTTGCATCACCTAATGCAATGTAAATCCTATGTAAATAGCTGTTATGCTGTATTATTTATGGAATAATGGCAAGGAAAAAACCTATATATGTTCAGTACAGACAGGACCACCTATTTTCTTAAAACATTTTTGAACCACAGTAATTAAAGCCACAGATGGAGGAGCCACAGGGGTGATTGTACTTAGCAGTTGCAGAACCCCTACATTGGTTCCCTGACCTGCAGAGTGAGAGCAATTAGGGTAGAAAGGGCCAAACGGAAGCCATTAGAACTGCCTAGGGAAATAGTGAATTAAAAACAATGCCACATGGCTCGGCGCCTGTGGCTCAACGGGCTAAGGCGCCAGCCACGTACACCTGAGCTGGCAGGTTCAAATCCAGCCCAGGCCTGCCAAACAACAATGACGTCTGCAACCAAAAAATGTCCGGGCGTTGTGGCAGGCGCCTGTAGTCCCAGCTACTTGGGAGGCAGAGGCAGGAGACTCTCTTGAGCCCCGGAATTGGAGGTTGCTGTGAGCTGTGGATGCCACGGCACTCTATCCAGGGTGACAGCTTGAGGCTCTGTCTCAAAAAAATAAAAACAATGCCACATCTCTGGAGGGATTGCAGAGACTGCTGCTACCAACAAGGACTTGAAAGATTCAGAAGTGGTGACTCCCACCACAACCCCATTCATGTCTCCTATTTGGCCTATGCAGAGATAGATGGAGCTTTGAAAACATCAGTGGATTAGTATAAGCTTAACCAAATGGTAACTGCAATTTCAGCTGTTGTACCATATAGAATTTTATTGCTTAATAAAATTAACACATCTCCTAACACCTAGTATGAAGCCATTGATCTGGCAAGTGCCTTTTTCTCCATACCTATCTGTAAGGACCACCAGAAGCCATTTTCTTTAGTTGGCAAGGTCAGCAATACATTGTCACTATCCTACCTTATGTCATAATTTAGTTTACAGAGATCTTGATCACCTTCCTTTCCACAAGGTACCACACTGGTCCATTCATTACATTGATGGCATCGTGCTGATTGAAGCATTATGAAAATGACAGTAGTGTGAAGTAGCATTTTATTGGATTTGTTAGTAAAACATTTGTGTGTCAAAGGTTGGGAAATAAATCCAAATAAAATTCAAGAGCCTTCTACCTCAGTGAAATTTCTGGGGGCCCAGTGGTATGGGCTAAGTAAAGTTCTCCCTTCTAGGGGAAGGGTAAGTTGTTACATTGACCTTTTTTACAACAAAGAAATAAGCACAAAGCCTTTGGGGTCTGTTTGGATTTTGGAGGCAACATATGCCTCGTATCAGTGTGTCACTCTACCATCTACCAAATGACCTGAAAAGCTGCTGGTTTTGCTTTTGCTTTGCTTTGCTTTGCTTTGCTTGAGACCGTCCCCACTCTGTTGCCTAGGCTAGAATACTGTGGCCTCACCCTAGCTCACAGCAACCTTAAACTCCTGGGTTCAAGTGATCCTGCTGCCTCAGTCTTCTGAGTAGCTGGGACTACAAGCATTCACTACACTCAATGCCTGGATAATTTTTTTTTCTATTTTTAATAGAGATGTGGTCTTACTTTTGCTCAAGCTGATCTCAAGCTCCTGATCTCAAGATATCCTACTGTCTCAACTTCCCAGAGTGCTGGGATTACAGGTGTGAGCCCCTAAGGCTGACCTAAAGCTGCTAATTTTAAATGATGCTCAGAAC